>PVJH01007267.1:0-94347 GCA_004026705.1 Nesogale talazaci
TCTCTCTCTCTCTCTCTCTCTCTCTCTCTTTCTCTCTTTCTCTCTTTCTCTTTCTCTCTCAAGCCATTAGCTAGTGAATGATACAGAGGTTAGTATATTCCTGGAAGCCACTCAGATCCACTGAGCTGCTAACTTGTCATTGAAACCTCCAGCAAATTAGGGTAGAATAGGTGTGGTAGTTACACAATCTTGTGTCAACTTGAGGATATTAAGAATGAGGGGCTAGAGTCTAAACTGTCAATCAGGTGGGAGTCTTATGTCTCCTTGTGGGTGTGGCCTTTTCATGAGGATCCAGGGAACTCCCTCTTTTACTCCCTGAAGGCAGAACACACTGTCCCTCTCAGCCGTGACTTTCCTACTGAGAAGCCACAGGGAGCCACACTGATGGCCACCTGAAGATGCTTCCCCTGCCACTGTATCCACCAGACTTTCGACCCACTGGCCTGTGATCTTCCCGCATACAGCATCACTGCATGTGCTGCATAAATCTGAAGAATTCATGGGCTCATATCTGACTTGACGGCTAATATGAGACTTGTGGACTGAACTGAGATGTTTTATTGACTCATTGTGGCAGTCACTGATCTGTGTCAATTTCAAGTGCAGGAGTGGAGTCTAGCCTGTCAATCTGGAGATAGCCAATGAGACCTCTGTGTGGGCTTGTCTTTCTTTGAGAATTCTGGGCAATCTCACGGTTAGCCTTCCTCTACTCCCCCCTCCCACCTCCCGTGGAGGTGAAAAACTATAGACTCAGTTGCTGGGAGACGCTCGACTGACAAGACAAGATGGCAGTATAGACCCTGAGTCCCAGGAACTTGAAGAGCTGGAGGATAAGCCACATGGACTTACCCTGATGGAACCAGATCTCTGAAGCCACAAAAACCACAGAAAGACCCCTGTCAGTGCTGAGATGCTTCTACTGCCAATGGATTACTGTTGATGGATCCTTAGCCCTGGAAATGTGGAACCATGGGGAGACCCCTGCCAGTACTGAGATGCTTCTACTGTCGCTAGATACACAAGACTCTGCACCCACTGGTCTGTGATTGTCCTGGTGTCACTGCATGTGCTTCCTGAGTCAGAAGGAGACTTCATTGACTAGTGTAGGACATATGGGCTAATAGTGGACTTATAACTTTGGCTGCACTGGGTTGGGACGCTTTCTTAATGTTCTATTTCTCTTGTCTATACACCTTTCCCTAATATCCATTTGTGTGCTTACAAACTTGCTTCTCTAGTTTACCCGGACTAGCACACTCATCATTGTTTCTTGATATAAAGTTGTCTCTCCAATGAATTTGTTTCTCAATGCACCCAGCCTAATACACTTGGGTATTGTAACGGACTCTTAGAAGCAGAGACAATCTAATGGTTTTACCTGGATTATCCAACTATCTGAACTGGACCACTTTTTTTGGACAGGCTCCATCTGCTTATGAAATATTAATGGTAACACCACCTATCTGTCAGTTTGCTCTCCTGCAATCACTTGTGCAGCTACATCGTACTGACTGTGGCAGTCATGTGCTTATGTTAATTTTATGATTGAAATGTAGGGGTGGAGTCTAGCCTGTTAATCTGGAGATAGCCACTGAGTAGCCAATGAGGCCTCTTGTGTGGGCATGGCTTTCTCCTGAGACTTCTGGGAAATCTCGCGATATTTCCCTCGTGAAGATGAGAAGCTATCTCCCCCAGTTGTTGGGAGTTACTCTGAGAGACGATGAGTCATGGGAAAGACAGGATGGCAGCGTCCGAGAAGCTGGAGGAGCCGGCGGAGAGGCCACACAACTTTGCCCTGATGGAGCCGGACCTCTGAAGCTGGGGCAGCATGCTGCTGATGGACCCTGAGCCCTGGAAGCGAGGAGCCATGGGGAGACTCCTGCCAGTGCCAGAATTCTGTGCCCACTGACCTGTGACTTCGTGAGTCGGAAGGAGACTTTGTAGACTGATTTCGGGGGTATGGGTTAATATAGGACTTATGACTTTGTACTGGACTGGATTGGGATGCCTTCTCAGTGTCACATTCCTTTTGTATATAAACCCTTTCCTTATATCCATATGTGTGTCTATGGAATTTGTTCCGCTAGTCTACCCGGACTGACACACTGACCTTCCTTCCATGTATCAGTTCCCAGCCTAAGTCACATAGGAAAATGGGTCTGGCGGGATCCAGTGCCCACAATCAAGTCGATGAGCACTCTGTGGGTAACAACGGAATACTGATCACAAGTGAGCAGAGACCCTGAGCCGCAAGGGACTACCCAGCAGTCACATCCGACTCACTGTGGGCAACAAGCCCGAGAAACTGGTGCAGGCCCAGGCCCTGTTCCATTCCGTCATTCTTGAGGGCTCTCCTATCAATCAGAGGGCAAACAACAGTGAGGATCAACAATAAAGGGCAGAGTTCAGCTGAAGGAGAGTCTTCCCATTTCCAAATCTTCAGGTGATACATTTGGTGCGCGACTCTCAAAACATCGCTATTGATTATGTGTCAGTCAGCTCTGGTGTTTTGTAAATGAAGAGTCACATGTAAACAACTGCTTAGACTATCAGGAGTCTCACAACACATATATCACGATTCCGTCAGGTGTATGTATGTATGTGGTTGGGGTGCTACCGTTTCGCTGCCCTGTGTTTGAAACTTTGACATTGTTTCCGTAGGCCATCATGGAGACAGTCTTTAGGGCCAACATTTCATGACAACACAGACACACAGCTGTTTGTTTGTTTGTTTGTTTGGACAAACTACTGAGTCCAGGAGCATCTCCTGACATTCCTCAAAGCACAACCATAGAAATGGAACACTGTATGGCAGAAAAACAAAGTGAAGAAGCAGGTTGTGAAGGCAGTGTTTCACGGAGAAGATGGCAGGGGAAGGAGAAGGGTGTCACCATGTCTACCTCTGCCTACCAGGGATTGGGGGAAAGAAAGAATCTGGTCTTCAGGAGGCCCTCCCAGGGGGTTTTCTCACCACCACCGACACCCACTGGATCCCAAGGAGGGAGGTGAACACTGACATTCACTCAAAATTAAATTCGAGTAGATATTATGAATTTCTGCTGGGAATACTTCAGAAATGAAAAGGCATTTTCAATTTAAATGAAATTAAATTTCCAATTAAAACTCAGAGACTTAAATGTCAATAGAATCTTTTATAAAAAGAAAAATTAACTTTTTTCCTTTTTCTGCCTAAAATTTAACGTTTTGGGCAAAATGATTCATTTTAACCTCTGATTAAAAGATAGTCTATTATGGGTTTGAGATTAGACTCAGAAGTCCAAGGAAGATTGGAGGGAAAAGGCTCCTAGCATCAACAGACTTTCAAATGGCCTATGCTTCACTCTTTCACCCCCAAATATTTTACACTTCTGTTGCAAGAAGAACTGAGGTTTTGGCAAAAGTAAAAATCCATGTTCCATATCCTCTCTCTCTCTTTCTCTCAACAACCTCTTATATACTTTCTCCTTGCATATTTTCTCTAATTTTACTAAGAAACCATCCCCCCCCAAGACCTACAAGAAAAAATGTATTCTAACTTTTACCAGAAAGGGAGTGGGCAGCAATTGAATGTTTTTTTTTAACCCTCTTCACTTTTTTTTTTCCTGGTCCTTACACAAACAAGCATATAGATGTTTAATTTGCATTTTCCTAGCCTATCTTTTCTTCTGTGCATAAGTGACTGGGGCTGGAACTATTCTGTCTCAGGAGAAGAGACAACTGAATGTCAATTTCATACAGGTTTTCAACAGGGCTTCGAACAGGTTCCTTCCAGTTCCAGCGCCTGCTGAGAGTTACGATGTGTATTTTTTTCCCACCCAGATACAAGGCCTCGGAATCTACATTTTAACAAGGGGCCCGAGTGGTTCTTCTAGATCCCCAAGAGGGATTCTTATGTATGCATAAGATCTTGTTAAGATATAGATTTGGATTCCATACACCTCAATGACACAATACTGAGCATTCTCCCTTTCTGAAGTACAGACTGGATGGAACTTAAAGATAGTCACAGAGATGGACACTTACAGAGATGGACATTGAGCTCCACCCCCCTCCCCTTGGCTCTGTCCTCCCATGCTCAGAGATGATGAGTAGTTCAAGAATCCTGGGAACCACAGAGCCAGCCCCTATCCGCGCTGCATTTCCTCAGTCACAGCCCATCTACTGATGGCATAGATCCTGCCATACTCACTGCCACCAAGTGGATTCTACGTCATGACAGTCCTGTAGGACAGGGCAGACTGCCTTTGTGGGTCTCCCAGAACGTAACTGCTTCTGAGAACAGAAAGTCTCACGGTTCCCTTGAGGAGCTGCTAGTGCGGTCAAATTGCTGACCTTGTAGTTAAGAGCATGATCAACTCTTCCACCAAGAGTCCCTTCCGGCCCCTGTCATAGCTCCTCCAAAAACAGGCACTCCTTACCTCCCACGGACCCGTCACAGAGCTCTATCAGCTCGACAAGGAAGGAAAGCCCTCTACAGAAACAGACCCAGTTCTCAGGCTCACAGAACTACACACAAGTCTGGAAAACTTTCACTCCAAGGTCTGAACCATGTTTCCCAAAGTGAGTGATCCTGCCTGGGTGGGGAGAAAGTTGGGGGAGACAGAACAACGGGGAGAGGGCTGCAAAAGCAGATAACCTACACTTACCTCTGGATTATGAACTAACCCAGTGTTTACTGGCCAGGGGGCACCGGTTTTTGTTTTTCTGCTTTGTTTTGTTTCTGAGAAAGGCCATTCCGTTTGGGAGCCTCTAAGCTAAAGGAAGAGCATATTAATTCACCTGGTTCTTAAAGCTCATCCTTACGAGCTTCAGGAACAGAATTCCTGTTAAGTGGCTCGTTAACCATTTCCTTTTGTTTGGAAACAAAATGATCTTCGAAGAATGCCTGAATAAACTTTCAAGACTGTTCACAGGTCTCTGGCTCACGGACACTACAAATCTAAATTTGTGAACATGTGCATAAGGGTGGGGGTCGATTTTCACACTAAACAACCAATGGAAAATAACAGGGGCAAACATTCTTAAAAGGGAAAAAGAGAATGAAATGCTTTCAGAAAGACTTTATGAAGACTGCCAATGTCACAAGGACTTAATGGTTAACAAAAAACCAAGGCATCAGCAAAAACCACATGAAAATGGACAGCATTATTGACTTCCTTCAAAGAACATACATCTAGCAGTCCATATGACAGATAGGAAAGCTGGGTATCCTGCCAAGAGTCCAGGGACATTCTCCTCCCCAGACAAAGCCACGGTACTGTGTGTGTGTGTGTGTGTGTGTGTGTGTGTGTTTGTGCAGGTCTTATCACTGCCTGTGAAGCATAACAAGGGCAGGGAGGCGCAGAGCGATGTATCTGATCCTCTGATCTGACACTCTATAGATGTGCTTTTAAATAAGAGCTCTCCAGCTGGGAGAAATGAATGCGATGAGGAAATGAGATTGAAGCCTGTCCAAAATCCAGAAGGGTAAAAATAGAGATATTTTATTAATAAACTCAACGTGTCATCCCCACTAATGTCTTCAAAGACAGAGACCATGTGATCCTCCCATCCTCACCCAGAGATCTGCAGTGCCTTAACACAGCATGTTGCACTCACTACAGACTGCACTGCATTGGAAGCACAGCCCCCTACCCTGTGGCTCCAGTGGTTAAGACTCTCAATTACTAACCAAAAGTTTAGTGGTCCTAACCCACCCAGTGAGACCAGGAAAGGAAGTTCTAGAAATCTGCTTCCATAAAGATTACAGCCAAGAAAACCCCTATGGAGTAGACTACTCCATAACACATAGTCGTCTAGAACGGGAATCAAATAGATGCCAATAGACGTGTTCTTGTTTGTTGTTTCCTGAATGAGTACAAACTAGGATCCAGGTTCTCATGGAGAAAGTCAGCTCCAGGACTAGGCCAGTCTAGTAAGAGGTAGGAAGATGCCCTTTGGTGGCAAAGTCGGAAGACAAGACTGTTGGCTTCCATAAAGGTGTCCAGACTCTGGCAAAAGGACTCAGTTCGAGTGGGTCATTTGGGGCCGCCCTAAGTCAGAATCAACTTAACAGCAATGGGATTGGTTTGGTTACTTGGGCAGAAGCATTGCTTCATGGAAAATGGGTAAGAGGGCTGACCACAGCCGAGAGCTGCTGTGGATCCAAGGCCACGCGAAACAGGACACATGGCCCACAAATTCATCAATACCAGCTAATGTCACACACCTCGCCAAAGAAAAGCAGTTCTGGCCATCACGCTATAAACAAAAACCAAACTCACTGTCAACCAGCTGATACTGAGTTGGGGCAAACCTGTAGGGTAGGGCGGAACTGCCCGCTGTGAGCTTCTGAGACTGTAACACTTTGTGGGAGTAGAACGTCCCAGGTTTAGCAGCCCCATGAATAACCACTGCACCACCGGGCCTCCTCGGCCATCCCAGTGATTTAATTACATGCTTGATCAGTATGGCCCACAGATGATGTTAGAAATATCCAAATTGCTCTTGGCAGACAAAAATGACTCCCCACCTCCTGAAAAAGGAAGAAAGGAACCTGAACTCATGAGAAACCGTGTACAGTCCATAAAGAGGAAGGGAAAAAGATGTCCTTAAGTTTCTTTATTCTACCATATACACATGGTCTGGCTGCACGACCTCCCTATTCAACATGTTCATTCTGCCTGCAAGCCCACTGTGTGTACCGCACATAACAAATCGCTTGAAGCGCACAAAGTACAAGCACTCTAGGCTAAAAGCTGAAAGCTCACGAAGTACAAGGACCAGAGATAAGCATTCACCATACTCAGCACCTTCTCGTCTACATCCTTTTCAAAGAGCGGTTCTCAACCCCATCACTTACCATAATCATGTGCCTTTAATTAAATATCACTATCTAGAAAAGTCATGAAAATGTCCTTGGGTTTATTTGCATCATTATGGTTATAGCATGCTATTCAGCCTTAGCTACTGGTTGACTTAATAGGGGACCTCCGTTTTTCACGCTCCTCATAGTAACTTCTTATGGGAATAAATATTGTGCCCTTGGCCTTTCTCCTGCTGTTCCGCCATCTCATTTCAGCCTCAGGGGCTGCCTGCCACACTTGGCTCTTTCTGGTGCCAGGATAGAAAGCACAAGACAGGCAGCGTGAATGTTCTCTCCCCTCTCATTGCTGCAGAGAGAATGAAGCTCTAGCATGAGAGTGTGTGAGGCGGCGGTGAGACACAGGGAAAATCTCAAGAAGCACATTCCAGAAGGTCATGGAAAATGGTAGCGGCTTCACTCTCCCACTATATGCAATATTTAGACGTCCAAAGAATGCCAGAAGGAGCAGACTCCATGCAAGGATTTGATTTGTGGCGATTGCTTTTCTTTTCCTGATTCCATCAATGCCAGGTTTGTTGGTCTTAAGCACAGGAACCAGGTATTTCCTTCTTATTTAGTACTCCCTTGGCAGTGATTTCCTGTATCAATTTTTGCCTCTCCATATCAATTTTATAGGGGGATAAAGTGTCTTTTAGTCATTGAATTTTTATTTTATCAAAATATTAGTTGGCAGAAAGTGGGTTTTACAGTCAATCTAAGGCAATTTGGAGTCCAGTAACGGTTATTTACTTAATTTTTAATTATATGAGTTATTTCTGGCTGCAAAACAAAGCCAGACTTATTTTAAGAGCAAGTTGGAAAAGTGTAAAATAAAATTTTAATGGTCCAGAGTGCCACCAGTCAAGGTACTATCGGTTTGTAGACAGCTTATTCACAAAAGTGGGATCATGTTGTGTTGACTATCTTTGCAAATATTTCTCTGCAAAGTTGTGTGTTAACACGGCTATGGTTTTTCCCACTTCTATGATGTTTTACATGAAACTATGACACACACAACACATGTACATAATATTTAAAATGTCTTCATTCATACTCCAAAGGACTTTGCAATAAGTTAACGAGTTCAAATTCCTAGACGCATACTAAGGACTATAAAGCAGTGCTGTGGGTTAGGCAATGAGCTGTTAACTTATTAGCTTGTTAGCTCAAGTCCATCAGTCACTCGTGAGAGAAAAAATGACCCTGTCGACTCCCGTAAGAATTACAGCCTGGGAACCCCTACAAATGATCACGGAGTCTGAATTCCTTTGATGGCCATGTTCTGTTTTGTTTTAATAAGGTTACTGTGAGAATAAGAGCTTCCCTCCTGGACTTAAGTTTCTATTTTATCAATTCGATAGGTAACACTTTTTTTTTTTTTTGTAACATGATAGCTTAAACACCGATCTCTCACTTGCATTGGGCTACCTTGTTAGAGGCACAGCAGTTCTACACCACCGGCTGCTCCACCTGAGAAAACCAAAGCTCTCTACTCCCATAAAGAGTTTCAGTCTGGGAAACTCAGAGGGGTAGTTTTGTACCCTGCCCTATGGGACTGCTATAAGCTGAACTGACTCTATAGCTTGGTTTGGTCTTGCCACTCATGTTCTTATGTGCTTTTTAGGCATTTTCTTCCATAAGCTGTCTCACCAGGACCTGTTGTTTCCCCTGTCCCCCAATGGATTTTTATTTGCTTGTTCTTGTCTAATAATCTTTTTAAAACAAGTCCTTTGCATTTTACAGATAATAAGTCTGTTTGCAGATGCCCCCTCCTCAGTCTTGGCTCTCTGTCTTCCAATTGGGGATTATGCTAAAAACTCAAATGTGTATGACCTCTGCCTGTCATGTCTCATGGTAACTTTGAACTCATCAGAAATAGCTCCATGTGCCAGACCGTTTAGAGGTGTTTTGTGTTTTGAACTTGTCCACTGCCTGTTATCTCCCTAAAATTCAAAGTCACGAGAATCTTTGGAAAAAAAGAGACCTCAATTACCAACTTAAAAAAAATACTCTGGAGGCAAAAGCTATTTACAGAGGTATAGTTATATGTAAATATATTAATTTATAATGAAAGGATAGAGGCCAATGTACATATATTTATATGTTAAATATCAAGACAGCAGACAGACTCTGGGCCTCTACTCAAGGCCTCCCTTAACTTAAGGTTCTAATAACCTGGCACTCTTTGATACTCACCTTCCCAACACGATCGCTGAAGACAAAATGGGTGCAGTAAGTAAATGTGGTGAAGAGAGCAGATGGTGCCCAGCTATCCAAAGATAAGGTAGTCTGGGGTCTACAAGGCTTGAAGCAGCCATATAGCAGGGAAGCAAATTAGCCCACATGGAAGCAGCACACTAGTCCGTGTGATTATGAGGTGTCAATGAGATCAGGTGTCAAAAGATCCAACACATACAATTATCTCAGTGCAAATGAGGGGGGTTGGAGTAGACACCCAACAACCTATCTGTAGACAACTAGACAGCCCCCCACCAAAGGGTTATAAGAAAGGGACAATTCAACCAGGGTGCAGTACAGCAACAACGAAACACACATCATTCCTCTAGTTTCTGAATGCTTCCTTCCCCCCACTACAAGGACCCAGTTCCACCTTACAAATCTGACTAGAATGGAGAATACACAATGGTAAAGATAAGCACTCTCGACACATAGAATTCAAGACAGATAAGCCCCTCAGGTACAGCAGTGGGAATAGAAATAGTAGGAGGATAGAAGGATGGCAGGGAAGGGGGAAGGGAAAGAAAGGGGGAACCCATCATAAGATTGGATATATAGCGGCACCCCCCTCCTGTGAAAGGGGTTGAATACAGAAATGTGGGTGAAGGGAGCCAATGGACAGTGTAAGACATGAAATAATAATAATATATCATTGATTTTTAAATTCACAAGGGTGGGGAAGGGAGCCAAAAAAAAGATGAGCTTATACCAAGGGCTCAAACAGAAAGAAAATGTTTTGGAAACAACATATGTATAAGCATGCTTGATACAATTGATGTAAGGAATATTATAAGAGCCCCAATAAATGATTAAAAAAACCAAGATACCCCGTCATACAGTCCAGTCCAATTCACATCGACCCTATGGGGTAGAAGGAGAAGTGTACCATCGGGTTTCCAACACCCAACACAAGTACTCTGATGCCCAGAGTGGCTGGTGGTTTCAAACCATCAACCTCTGGGACAGCTCCAAATGCTTAGCCCACGGTGCCACTAGGAATCTTCAATTACCACCTACAGGGGGAAGAAAATGCCAGCATTTCCCTTGGTTCCTTTACTGCTCTCCATAGGAAGGCCCACCCTAACGCCCCAACACAAGCTGGCCAGGGCAGTCTGGGACCAAATAGGTATCTTTAGGAACCAAGAGAACATACACAAAATCCCCAACACAATCCAGTCTGTGCAACCACAAACACAACCACTGAGGTGCTGGCATTTCGGAGTCTCATCTGGCACACGAACTCCTGGAAACACTGCTTGTAACTATCTTGGCCTCATGTTCCCCCTCGCACTGCAGACTCAGGCTATTCCGCCTGCGAGACATTCCGAAAACTTTCAACACGAAGCATTTCATTCAAAGTGAAACTGAACACCCAGCAATCAAGCGAGGAAAGAGGAAAAGGAGGAGGCAGACAATGAGGAAAGGCTGCGGGAAGGTGGGGAACAGCGAACGTTTCCAAACCCAAGGTAGGAGAGGTGGCCAACAGTGGAGGAAATTAAGAACATTTCTGGGCTTTATGAGCTGAGTTCACTCACCTACAATTACCAGGTAATTGCTACATCCACAGTCTCTCTGAGGGGTGGGATAAAAGCCCAGTCCTGAAAACTTAGTACTTGCTTGTAACGTCGAGTACCTAAACTGACACAAAACAAACTCAAAATTGGGATTCCTGCCATCGAGTCAATTCTGACAGCAACCCGACAGGGCAAACTGAGAATTGCTACTCTTGTGCGTTCTGAGGCCGTAACTCTGTAGGGTGGGAGAAAGCCTCATTTTCCTCTGGGAGTGTGGACGGTGACTTTGGACCACTGACCTTGCAGCCAGCAGTCCAGCGCATAACCCACCGCACCAGGAGGGCTCCTTGGGGATGAGAGACAGTCAGTTTAATTCAGGTCAGAATTCCGATCTTCTCAAAGACCTGCCACGGGTCTGCAGGTGATGAAATGCTAAACATAGACAACAATGTCACAGAACCTAAGTTGTGCTGTACGAGGCAGTGGCGGCTTCATGGGAAAATTCCCACTTTCCATTCGGGACGGTTGAGTAGACTTCTGACCAAGCAGCTACCTCTGTCCGTGGAGCTTTGCACTTGGCTGGGATGTGGGACACCCAGCTTCCAAACTCATCTGGGCTTGGAAGAGGGGCAGAGCCATCTATTTCCAAAAATTTGCCAAGGATCTCTTGATTCCGATGTGCATGGAATCTCCATGCGTTGGGGAGGGTCTCCATGGCGGCTAACAACAGGAAGTGCTGCTTAATCAGAAGATCTGGGAACAAATGTGCGAATCTAATTTACAGTTGTACTGGGAGGAGGGGGGAACTGCCTCATCAAACCATCAATCACCAACTATCCCCTTGTGAGAAGAAGCAGAGCTTAATGAAGCCTATTGTTCCTCTGGCCCATTTGCTCTCTGGCTCACAATTTCTCACTAATTCATATGCAGGATGCTCCCCCACCGTGCGCCCCCCCCCCCTCCATTTTCATCTTCTTGTTTGGTATTTTTCTTCCCCTTAATCCAAGATGATCCAATTAATGTCTTATATATTACTTGTAAAATGCTTTTAAATAAGTCTCTGCTGCCATTATTATTGCTATTACTGTTTCTTGAAACAAAGTCAAATACTGGGTTAGACCTCTGCCCATCAGGCAATCAATAGGCCTTCAAGAACCTCACATCGTCTTAGGGAGAAATTTAGCCTTTTAGGAGAAACTAAAACAAAACAAAACAAAGAATTGGTTTCTTTTATCTGCTGGCTTCAACGGGGCCAAAACGACAAAAGAAGCCACACAATCACCTGGGCATTGCAGGTGAGAAAAGTCACTTTTCCTTGAATTCTACTGGTCCAGAAAAGAAAAACTTAAATAGACCAGTTATTCAGGGAGTGGTCCTGCAAGGGGTCTGAGTTTCACGGAAAGGTCTGGGAGGCAGCCTTTCAGAAGGTGTGGAGGTCTGGCTCCTCCCCAGGCTCCCATCAGGTGAGGACCACAAGAGTTCTGAAAGTGTTGGTAGGGCATCCGTATCCTTTTAATCTACATGAGCTTCCATACGCCAATTCCCAAGGAAACCCAACCTCTTGGGATTGCAGTTCAAAAAAGAGTGTAACGCATAGGGGTTTTCAAACAGGAGCAAGACAAACCCTTTGCTCTTCCACAGGAAACAGAGGAAGCTTATGCTTCTCCCAGAGAAGTGAACCTTTGCTTTGGACCTGGATTTATTCACACACACACACACACCTTTTCACAAAGCAGCGTCACTATGTTGAGAATTAAAAAGGTCAAGTGTTGAGAGCTAGAACGATGGTGGTGCGACCTGAAAGGAGATGGACAGTGAGCAGACGGCACAAGCCGGAGGTCTCATCTCGTCTTGGATCCTGTTTCAGGAAATCATCATTGCAATGACAGCGAGAGCCAAGACTGATTTCAAAGACTAAAAGAAAGAGTGCGGCCTTTGAATGGAATCCCGAGTGGGAAAGATTGAAGAGTGAAAAATCCTACTCCACTTTCAACTCCAACCAAGTCCTGTTTGAGTGTGGCGGGGAACACGGCGGTTACTGACGGTTACTGGAGAACCAGGCCCTGGAGGAGTCGCCCGGGGTGTTTTGCTTTGTTTGCATAGCTTCCAGGTCCTAAGTATGCTTGCGCTCTCCGGATGTACAAATAATGGGAGACAAATGAAAGGAAGAGGATTAATCTATCTACAAACCAAAAAACAAAATAGTATGTTAATGCCATCTGCTGCCATTCCGCAGCGTCCAACTCTGCGCCCTCCCCCACCCCCCGCAGAAGGACGCAGTCCATTGACGTGAGCTGCTGGCTGCCTGAACCTTTTGCCAGTGCTCTTAGCAGGCCCCTTCAGCTGTGGGCTGGTTTTATGGGTCTCTGGTGCAGAGCAAAGGTAGGCTGGCTTGCCTTGTGTGAGCGGACCGAGAAAGATGCCCCGCCGTGCAGACTGAGTCCATTTGCACTGGCTTGCATACAAAAAACAAATTGCAACCTCTCACAAAGGGTGCACTAGCAGACCTGAAAAACACAGGCAAAACATGAACACATCAGGCAACGTCACATCGGGGGTGGGGGGGGGGGTGTGGGGGGAAATGGCTACCACTCCAACAGCTGCTCTCATAATTAAGAACAGATTTCATCACTAAACTCGTGCTGGTTATGTCTGCAACAAAACAAATACACAGATGTGAGGCATTTACATGCCGAAAATCCTATCCTGGGTAACTGAACCAAGTTCCCGCTGCTCGGCGTGAAAATATTTCATTTAAAAAGCGGCACCAGGACAAAGTCTTGGGAAGGCAGCATCCAAATGGAGGCCCAGCTAGATTTCTGCCATCATCTCGCACTGAAGTTTATTTTGGCCTTCGACCAAATCTCCTTTCTTTTTCTCATATTCAGAACTGCTGCGATGGGCTGCCACGGATGTGACCTCTTTTGAATCATGAAAATGTGCCGCTAGTTTCTCCTCCTCGTAAAATCTGCTGAATTTATTGCGGCCTCATTTATCCCCGTTTTAAAAGGTTGCATGGCACATGCAGTAAAAGGGAATAGCATGTGGCCTTTTTAAAGGTAAATTGGTATGAAGTTAAATCAGAGAAATAAAAGATTATATCCCCACCTCCCAAAAAAGGAAAGATAGGTATAGACAGAATGGACCGCTGTAATGCTGCAACAAGAGAGCATCAGGGTGAATCTCAGGAGTGTGAAGCGGGGCAGAGGAAGCCAAGAGCAGAAAGCACAAAAGCTGGCAAGATGGACCTTCAGAATCAACCTCAGGATGGCAGGCACTGCCCAGAGGGTGAGGGGCTACTGGGGGGGGGGGGGGGCAGGGTGAGAAGTGGGTTTCGTGGGAACCAGCATGGCTTTCTTGCTTCACCAGAGCACTGGTAACACGCAGTTGTTAAATTGGGAAAACTGCAAATTGTATACTTAGGACCATTTTTCTACAGACTGTAAAACCCACGGAAACCACGACCCGTGCCAGGCAGAGACCTGGCAGAGAGAGAAAAGGCGACAATTTCTGATTTTCCCCTGAAACACATGAAAGACAAAGGTTAAGACTGGGCTCTGCCAACCGCAGGAAATGCACACGATGTGCAGACACAAAGAAGCCCCTCCCCCAGTTCTTCCGCAGAACTGCTCTCCCGAGACCACGGAGCTTTCTGGAAGCGGCTGGTGGTTTTGAACTGCTGGCCTTGTGCTTAGTTAGCAGCCTGACCCGGAGCTCATGTGGCCAGATGAAATTGATCAGATGGTAATGAGCTTGATATTTCCACAAGGAGTGGAAAGCTAAAAAGGCAGGCAGTTCTGAACTAGGGAGTGGTGAGGGGCGAATATCATGAGGGGGCATCCTTAATGTCACTGAGGTATCTAATTCTATGTAAAAATTATACATATGGCAAATGTTTTGTTACCTATATATTGTTTTTTTCAAAATCAAGCAGGCAAGGTACACATGGAATTCCATGGTTTGCTATACTAGCCATCAGCATTGGTCATTTAACATAATTGAACATGACACAACCCATCCCCATTAGGGGTTCAGAAACCTGACACTGTAGGAGCCACTTCCTTATTCACAATATCCACGGAGTCCTAAGCTTTGTTTGTTCAGGGACTAACCTGGCCAAGTATTTATGTGCAAGTTAATAACACAGGGTTCTAGGATAGTCCCTGGTCTAACATTTTTTAACGGGTTATCCTCCTCCCCAAAGGTGTGAAAGTTAAGTAAATTTTTTTATTGTGTACTACATTATTGTCCCTATAATTTAGAGCAAGGCCATTTTAAACCTATAATTTTCAGTAAAATGTGGGTCTCGGTGCATTTCGACAACGGCTTCCTAATTACACTGCTTTTACCTGACGAAAGACGACGTTAATGCATACTGAGATTCCTGGATGGGTGTGAGCACTCACCCCAGGTCCAAAAATGCACGTGAATACCTCTCAGGTCGACTCGTCTTTGCCACAAGCCTGGATGCGGCCATCCTGAGTGACTGCAGGGGGGACAGCGGGGCTGGCTTCCAGAACTGCCCTTTTGGAACCGAGCGATTCTGCTGCAAGTCTATACCGCGACGCTGGGGAAGGGCACCTGACTACGTCCAGTCTCTGGGCAAGTCGGGCGAGTGGACCATCGAGGTGGCGACCACCACAGTGTTGTCCACACTTCGTCTGTGCTGGACTCAAGGGCTACAAACGTAATCACACACCCTTGAAGTGCCTTACCAACTGTGCTTCTCCAATGGGGACCAGAAAGGCGTGTACTGGGGGTCAAAGGCACAGCGACGCTGCGTGCCCTAAGAGGAGGAGAGCCTCGGCAGCCGCTCCTTTCGTGCTCTTCTGACCCCTCCACGGATCTGGATCGACTCCGCGGCGACGGGACCCCGTGTTCATTTTGATCCTACCCAGGAGCGAATGCTCAGGTCTCTGAGCCTAAAAGAAACCCCATCACCTTCGCTTCATCCGTCTGGGGCCCGCCTCGATCGGGGCCATCCCTGGAGACCCGTGCTCCAGGCACAGCAAAAGCCACTCCGCGGATCAGCATCTGTTGACACGAGCTGGATTTGCTCACCTCGGGGTTTGCCGTCGGCTGCCCACCAATGCGGCACAGAGAGGGGGGCAGGAGCACGAGGAGCTGCCAGTCAACACCCACCCAGCCCCGGCCCTGTGCGTGACAACAGGTGACTCACCTGAGGAGCCCGGGCGGTGCAGGGTTTTAGAACTCTTTTCCACTGTACATGAGAGAAACCCTTCTGGATGGTCACGACACTTGTGCTAGACTGTGGACATTAAAAAATGCCTAATTGGGGAAACACAATGCGCCGTGCACACGCGGAGGAAGAAGAAAACACTCTTTGTGGCCTGAATTGGAGGCATCAGGCAGCTAAGACCCCCAAACCAAAAAAAAAAAAAAGATAAACAAAAGGCATATCAATGGGAATGAGGGGGAGGGCAGAGTGGAGGTCCAATGCCCATCGGTAGTCAGTCGGACACCCCCTGTCAGAAGGGCCACAAGTAAGAGATGAGCCAGTCAGGGTGCAGTGTAGCACCAATGAAACATACAACCTTCCTCTAGGTTTTTTCATGCTCCCCGACGCCCACCCCCCTGCAATACCACGACCCCAATGCTAGCTTACAAATCTAGTTAGACCAGAACATGTATGCTGGTACAGATAAGAGCTCACAACATAGGGAACCCAGAATAGATAAACCCCTCAGGACCAACAAGGGGAGCGGCAATACTAGGAGGGTAAGGGGGAACCTATCACAATGATCAATGTATGCCCCCCCCCATCCCAGGGAAACGGACAGCAGAAAAAGTGGGTGCAGTGAGACAGCATTCAGTGAAAGACATGAAAAAAAAAAAAGGAAAGAATTTATAAATTATCAAGGGGATATGGGAGAGGGAGGGGGGTTGAGGAGCTGATGCTAGGGGCTCAAGTAGAAAGACATTGTTTTGAAAAAGATGACAAGATGTGTTTGAAAAAATAAATGTATGTACGGATTGTGTTAAGAGCTGTAAGAGCCCCAGATAAAATAAAATTTTAAAAAACCCTGCTACATGACTTTTTTTAATTAGATAAAATGTAAATAACCTAAATGGTGCTATTTAAAATATATTTAAGTGTGCAATTCGGCGATGCTACTTAAGCTCACGATGTTGAACAGTGATCACTATCTGTTCCTAGAACTTTTTCACAACTTTTTCCCAGAGAGAAACTCAGTAACCATTAAGCGGAAAATTCCCACAATCCCTTGCCCTGAAGGAGCCTTGGGGTGTCGTGGTTTGTGCATTGGGCTGCTAGCAGTTTGAAGCCTCTCCGCAGGAGAAAGATGAAGCTTCCTACTCCCAGAAAAGGTTCCTTTCAGAAGCCCCCAGGGGCAGTTCTACCCTGTCCTACAAGGTGGCACTGAGTCAGAACTGACTGATGGCAGTGAGAGGTGGTGTTCTGTTTTGCTCTGGTTTTGTGTGGTCCCTTCTCCCAGCCTCTAGTAACCTCTAATCTACTTCTGTCCCTAAATATTGACCTCTCTAGATATTTCACTTACCAGTAGAAGCTGACCCAAATATCAGCCAAGGCAGCTAATTTTACCACAAAAAAATGCATTAAAAATGGGCTGAAAAACTCAGCTTACACTCAAGTAGATAACGGTAAGTGATATCATTTGTTCTTTTCCAATATTTGTTTTTTTTTATATTTACCTTATTTC
The DNA here is from genome assembly GCA_004026705.1 of Nesogale talazaci. NCBI lineage: Eukaryota > Metazoa > Chordata > Mammalia > Afrosoricida > Tenrecidae > Nesogale > Nesogale talazaci. The sequence goes on from PVJH01007267.1 coordinate 17,298, forward strand.
ACTCAATGTCTCCAAGGTTCATCATCTATGTTCTAGCCTTTGATAGAATTTATTTCTCTTTATGAATAAATCATATTCTGTTGTTTGGATTTGTCACTTGGGTTGACTTTGCATTCTGTAACTCTGCTGCATGTCTTAGTTCTAACAGTGTGCTTGTGTGAGTGGTGTGTGAGTTACTTAGGGATTGCTACATGTCAAAATCATGCCACCTGCTGAGAGATCACTGTACTACTTTCCTAATCTAGAAAACTTTCTAAAACTTTCTAATATTCTTTTTCCTGCCTAATTACTCTGGCAAGAACACCTAGGACTACACTGAGTAAAAATGGAGGATGTGAGCAGTCTTGCTGTTATCTTTAAGGAAAACGCTTTGGGCCTTCCACCATTACGTAGCCTATTAGCTGTGTCTTTTTCTTATATGACCTATATTGTGTTCAGAAATTCCCTTCCAGTTTTAGATTTTCATGGTGAAAAAAAGTTGCATCTTGTTGCATTTATTTTCTAAATTGCTGAGGGAATCACGTGGTACCTGATACACACACACACACACACACACACACACACATAAACACACCTGACTCCAAACCCTTCATTCTACTAACAGGGCATATTACACTGATGAATTTTCATTGTTGAATCACTGGCAATCCAGGGATAAATCCCACTTGCTGGTGGTCAGGTCATATGTTTACTATGCTGCTGAACTTGGTTTGTTAGTGCTGTACTTGAGACACTAGGGACATTAGCCTACGTTGTATCTGATATTCTCCTTTCATATATTCCTATGTATTTGGTATTAAGAAGGTGGAAAAATAAAGCAATAAAGAAACTAGTCTGTTTGCACACCATTTTCCCAAAACTATGAGCATCCCTCCAAAGCAATGTTGTGCAGAATACACATGGGAGAAACTGATCTTTGGGAACATGACTGCAACATGATTAGAATACTGTTTTACACTACAGAGAAAACATGCGTGTTAGCAGCCTCGGTCTGGTAGAAACATGACATGTGAACTCAGCGGCGTCCCACCTGAAAGCCCATTGGGCAGTTCTACTCTGTCCTGTAAGGTGGCTGTGAGGCAGAATTAGCTGGATGGCAGTGAGTCTGGGGTTTATTGTTTTTTTAATGATCCCATCCTCCAGTCCATGGTGACCTCTAATCCACTTCTGTCTCTCTCATTTGTCTACTCTCGAGATTTAAGCAATATCGTGTTACATTTGCTCTTTGGTGATTACCTCATTTCATGTCAGCATTAATTTTTCAGGGTTCATCTATGTTGTATTACGTGTCAGAGTTTCAGCTTTGTTTCTCTGGGCGCTCTTGAGAAACTGACAGGAATTAACGATGGTGTCAGGATGGAAAGACAGCCGCACAGTCAAGGTTGATGATGGACAGGAGCTGGCCTGGAGCCTGATGGGTGACCTCCATTCACCAGGACACAGTACACAGGAAAAGAACCCTGCTTTGCAGAAATGGGTGTATTCAGTGCTGGTCATAGAAAGTATGCATGTTATGAATTCATGCAGAGGGACAGATTCAGAAGCATCTGTGGTTCTTGAGCCCAGAAAGAACGTCCGTCAGAGCTAGGGAGCCATGCTGTGGTCCTATAGATGGTATATGAGGGTCCTCAGAGTGGCTCAAATCCATCCAGCGTCAAAGGAGCACAGAATCCAGGAGAAAACCACCATTGGCATGTATTATTTGCTTCATGCACTTGCTCCGTTTATTGGTGTTGGAGTCCTAGGTTTTCATGTTATCCAGAACACAGCACAGTGACTGGGTCTAAGAGTGTTTTACATTATATTCCAAATATCAGCAACTAGCCCATAATATAAAACTTAAAAAAAAAAAAACAACCAAACCACTCACTGCCACCAAGTTGATTCCCATTCATACCACCCTTTTAGGACAAAGAATCACCCCTGTGGGGCTGTCTTAAGAGGAGTAGGTGGCCTTATGTTTCTCCCACAGAGCAGCTGATGGTTTCAAACTGCCAGCCTTGTGATTACCAGCCCAAAGCATAACCTAATAGGCCCCAGATTTCCACATCCTACAAAGGAATTAAAATGTTTTTGCAACTGAAGAGAGTATAACTAAGTCCACCTAAAGATTCAGAAGATTTGTAGTGTTGACCCAAGCTTCACACTAGTTAGTCTCACTGGCCACCGGTCGTCACACTAAGGGTAACAGTGTCAGATTCACGGGCTCATAGCTAAGAAGGTGTCTGGAAGATGCATTTGAATTTTAATCAGAACTGTCTTCTTCCATTTTATGAAAATGAGGCTTGAACAGTGCTTTGAAATGTGATATTCCCTTCATTTAACTTCTTTCTAATGCGTTTGAGAACACAAATAAAATCAGATGACGCACCTGACAAATTGCACCCATTACTCTCAGACATGAGAAAGGCATTAGCCCTTTCACATTTTAATTGCTGTGATAGGAGAGTGATGAACAATATTGGCTTTTTGTCCCCGGAATGTGGTGGATTTCCATTTCATTGGAACCTACTGGTTCCTGACTGCAGTGTGAGAAAGGAGGTCAAGTCAAGCAGTCTCCAACATCAATAACAGCCCAACGTTTTGCCTTCCCATCAACGCCCAGTGACCAAAGAATTAACAGGAGGAAGGCCAAGTTCTCAGTCATGGTGGGCAACCTCAGAGGAAAAGAAACAATCAGAACTGAGCTGAACGAAGATTCTAGTTACTAAAACTTAACTGCATGTAATGTTTTACCCACTGTGTGATATGAAATTCTTAAACACTATGGTCTGTAATACTCACTGACCTTTATTAGATGTAAAAGGATTTCAAGTTTGGTTCAGTGAGGTGGGAGTGGGGGTGTGGGAGAGGAGCCACAGACACTTTCTTTTTTATTATTATTAAAATCATTTTATTGGGGCCTCGTATATCATTTTTCACAATACATAACTACATATACTGTGCCAAGCACCTTCACATGCCTGCTGCCATCATCATTCTCCAAATATCCGCTTTTCCACTTGAGCCCTTGATAACAGCTTCCCATCCTTTCCCATCTGTCCCTGCTTCCCCCTCTCTCACCAACCCACACTACTTTATAGATTATTGTTGTTCTGCATTTTCTTTTTTTTAAGCTTGTAAAGAAAAATGTGAATCTTAAGTTTTAAAATGATTACTCAGACGATGCCATTTGGATTTGAATAGTGAGAGGTAAGTCTTGAGATATATACATATATATTAGAGAGAGTTAATATAGACACACATATATACATGTGTATAGGTGATATCCTATACTATCCTATGTATCTGTTCACCTGCAATTTCATTATCCATTCCTCTTGAGTGAGGTTATACAGTCATCACTGCCAACATCTTCCCCTTTCCCCATCCTCCTTTCCTGTACCCTTGGGGAATCATTACTCCCATTATTATTTCTGAAGGATAATCTGTCTTGTCTTTGTATATCTAATGATTTAACAATACAAATGAATTTACACAGGTCTAACAAGATTAATGAGGTAAAACAAAGACCATAATAGTAAGGGGAGAAAAGATTTAAAAATTAAAAGTTATGTGTTTCATCATATGTGCTCTATCCGTACCCTGGAATTATCATATCTTCCATGTGGCCCTTCTGAAGGGGACTGTCCTTACAGCTAAGTTTTGGGTCTCCACGTTGCCCACGCTCTTTCACATTTTTGAACTTCTGATACCTATTCCCATCAACACCTCATGTTCACACAGGCTGGTGTGCTTCTTCCATATGGGTTTTGTTGTTTCCCTGCTAGAGGTCTGCTTGTTTAACTTCAAGCCTTTAAGACCCCACACGCAATAGCTTTTAAAAGCCAAGCATCCTCAACTTTCTTCACCACATTTTTTATGCACCCATGTTTTCTTCAGCGATTGTGTCAGGGTGTGTGTCATACAATGCCACAGTATAAGAACAACCATTCTTGTACTAAGGCAAGATTTAAGTAGAGGCCCAAAGTCCATTTGCTTCCTTGTTGTATATATATACATTGACAAATACACCTATCTTTATGTATGTAATCTATGTATAATTCTATAGATATATGTATAAACATAGATACAGATTTAAAATATAGCTATAGCACAGAGGATACAGTTTAAGGAGAGCAGCTGGTCTGACCTGTCTACATGGGAACAAACCAAGAGGAAAGTTCAACAAACTAGCAATGGGAGCAAAGACACAACGTCCTTGAGGAATCCTGATTGTAGACTTGTGACTCAGGGTGAGGGGGACACACACAGTGCTTGGCACCTCATCTGAACTGGTTTGGGCCACACCAAAAGTCTAAAGGTATAACTAGGTGGGGTGGGAGGCACTGCAGCACTTCATCCCGGACTGCAGAAAGAACAATGGGGACTTAAAGGTTGTGAAGGTTTCATTCACGAATGCTGAAGATTAAACGGGTATAAGTGCTGTTAGGTAGGCAGGTACCAGGGCATGGAATCCTGACACAAAGGAGGATTGGTCGAGTGATTATAACAGGGCCTGCTCGCTTTTTAAAACAGAGATATTCTTCGACGGATAGACTTAGAATTATTTTTTGTGTGTGTTTTTGTTCTCTCTCTCTCTCTCTTTCTTTCTTTCTCTCTCTCTCTCTCTCTCTCTCTCTCTCTCTCTCTCTCTCATGTCTATCTATATAATATAGGCAGGATAAGCAGCCCCAAGGAAACAGTCATGAGACCAACAGTTGGGCTAGGGATGGAGGGCTTAGGGGGAGGGGGAGGCATGGGAGGTGAGTAGTGGGCCAATGATGACAGGGGAATAGTCAGGGTTCTGAAATTGACAGTGAGGAGGGTGATTGTATTTGATCAATTGAAATGCATCTAAGAGTAATTACTAAGAGGTGAATGATGGATAATCAAGATAGTGGGGCAAGAGGAAAGAAAAAGAGAAAAGAAGAAGAAAGCAGATTATATATATATATATATATATATATATATATGTGTGTGTGTGTGTGTGTGTGTGTGTGTATGTATGTGTGTGTGTGTATCATCCCAAAGCAAACACACTGACATCTAGTTGAGCCCAAATCATGACATTGACAAGTAATTGATGAGTGCAAATTTTAAATGGGGAGTGCAAATTTTAATTCTGCTAGCACTGAGTTTAAAACATATAAGAAACTGTTGAAAAGAGAACTCGGTAAGATGTGTAAGACCAAACTCAAGGCCACCGAGGTATAGTGACCCAAGAGGACAAAGTACAACTGACCTGGTAAGTTTCCAAGACCATAACTCTTCATGGGAATAGGAAACCCCGTCTTTCTTCTGTGTAGGCTCTGGTAGTTTCAAACTGCTGCCTGGGAAGGTAGTGGTCTAAAACATAACATTATGCTACCAGGGCTCCCCACTAAACCAGAGCATGGACACAGAGGAGAAATCCAGAATGATTCCAAGACAGCAAGGGTCAGCCGGAAGATGGTATGTGTTCAAGACAATAAAATGGAAAGAAGCAAGAAGTCCTTGGGAAAAGAGAAGACCAGAGCTTGAATGTTATTTATCCACTATGATCCCCCAAATACTAACTTATGGCCCAGGCCAGAATTAGAAACCATGCACCCTAAGTTAATCAACCCTTACGTAACCATTTGCACTATCACCTGGGGTGAAAGGAGACCTGGGGTGGGGGATTGTGCATTGGGTTGCTAACCCAAAGCCAGTGGTTAGAAAGGACCAGCCACTCCACAGGAGAAAGACAATGTTTTCTCTTCCCATAAACAGGTACCATCTCGGAAACCTTCCCCCCCCCCCCCAAAGTGCAGTTTCCCTTTCCTGCACTGACCCTATGGCTAGGAGTGGATTGATGGCAGTGCATGGGACACTTCTCATTCGACTGAGGGAGGAGGGATTCTCACGTAGGTGAAAATCAGATTTGATGTCAGTAATTTTCAAGTGTCATTTCTAAAAATTTGCCCTGCTGTAAGGGAAAGTATATAAAACTGGGTGTTTTTTTTGGGGGGGGGTTGTTTTATCAACGTTTCACAAACTCTATACCCCTAGGCAAACTGACCATTTTCTTCTCCTCCTTCCAGTTTGGATCTTAGTTCTATAGGCAGTTCAGAAACTTTTTGGCTCTGGTCTATACAAACAGTCACGTGATTTTTTTCCCAGACAAATCTCTTTTACTAAACTTTTTTTTTTTAACTAAAACATTACACTAATTTTTTCTGTCAATAGTCACAGGGTTTAAAAGTACCTCTCCTCCATTCCAGCGTTTGGGAAAAATAAAGCTGAGTCATAATGGCTTGATGCTGTTGGAGAATCTTACCGTGATGTAAGAGTTTTTCTTTCTCTTTTTAAAGGTATTTTTTTTAAAAAGAAAACAAGTTTTTCATTAAAACCTTCATAACCTTATCACAAAATGTTCCAACTTGCTCAATTTAAATGGAACTCCTCCACTTACAAGAAGAATAGTCAATTTTGCCCTGGGTTGGTGAAGACAATATTTAGAAAAGCAAAATGAATTAGTTTTCACAAGAATGTATATTCTTTTACCTCTCTCTAGTCTTAAATCAAAGACTAAATTTTCCTTTTTAAAAACGGGAATATTTTAATCTCTAATCTAAGAGTACTATGGTTTAATATATGTGTGTATGTGTATATATATATATATATATATATATATATAAACTTCTGCAAGCTATTTAATCTGTGAAATACAGCTCAGGATTTTTTTTAAAAGCAGCCATAGAACCTGTTGGTATAGAGATAAGCAGTTTATTTAATATCTAATTAAATGTGGTCACCAGAGAAATCACAGCTTATGAAACTTTATCAGAAAAAGATTAATCCAATTCAGGCTTAACCCAAATGTCATAAGTGAACTCATGAATTTAGACAGGAATCCACTTATTATCCAAAGACATTTTCATATTGAGAAGGAAAGCCCCTATTGCTGGCTATATTTATACTTCCTTCAATAGACTTTACGTGCTTCATAGCCATCATCGATTTCAGGGGGCACTGATCAAACCAGAATAATACACTGGGACGTTTTCTCTGTCAAAATTTGTCTAGCATGTTCTAAAACACTTTATTAAGTGTATAGATTCCATTCTTTCAGAAGTTACAAAAATTACATCAGCTGTGTCATTTCCACTGAAAAGCAACAATTCAGCAAATCACTACTGAACACCTATGACTTGTGTGGCTCTGGAGAATGACAATGAGCAATGAGGATGCTTGTCACAAAGTCCTGAAAGACAGAGCCGTCTCTGAAACAAATATCTGGTGGCACATGGGAAGGACTGCTCTGCAGTGGAGACATCCCATGCTTGTCTTCTGCCAGGACAAGAGAAGTTGCCTGTGGACTGATGGGAAGGCAGCAGAGGAGCCAGATTCCTTTGAAAGTGGGTTTAACCAATTCTAGCCAATGGAATCTAGAAAAGTGAGATGTGTGCTTTCTAGGTACCTCCCCTTTAAAAGTTAAGGTTTACTCTCCCCTCCCTCCTTTACTCTTCCCAGTGGCTGGACCACAGAGATACGTGGGCTTCAAAGAGTTCAGGGTAAAAGGACACCTGTATCCATGCTCAGATTTCACAGAGCAGAACTAGCACACCACCTGAGAGATACGATGAGACGTGAGTGCCTTCCTCTCACGCCATTTTCATTTTAAAATGTAGATGATAACAAAGAGTCTCTAGACTATTCTAAGGTAATAAATGAGGTAATTATTGAGAGGCATAATCTTTAGTCAATAAAAACATATAATCACATGAAAGCTCTGTTAAAACAAATTTAAGAGAAAGTAAAAATCAAAATGGACACTGAAGGTTGAAAACTGTTAATATAAGAAAGGTTCCCCCCTCTCCTCCAATATGTCAATGTAGATAAAAAGACACTCAGATTAATGGACTTTCAAAAGAACTATATGAGTATATATGAAAAAATATTCAACATAAGGATAAATGGTGTTCCTTCAATAGGTGAATCGAAACCAATATGTGCAAATGATGTGTGCATACACTATATATACACATATATTCACACATACACACACGTCTCTGAGCTGGAAAACAGAATTGATCTGAAGATGTGAGGAGAACTTCACATTTCTTTACCTCTCAAAAATAAGTATCATTACATAGTCTCAAATATTCAGTATTGAGAAATCTCTGGTTTTAGTAGCAGAATTTTAAGATGAAGAATTTTTTTCTTTTCTTTTGATGAAGATTTTTTTTAAGTCTACACACATAAAAATCAAATTCCCATAAGAAGTCATAGCACTGCAGGCATAATCAAAGAGCACCCATATCAAAGACAAAGAGGTATTCCAAATAAAGTGAGGGGAAGAGGGAGAATGTCATGTGAAACTATCTTCATCATCTCACGTTTGGGCCATATTTTTGGAAGGTGGGATTTTATTTTTAGGTTATTTTTCTTTCTATATCATCTGAATTATTTAAATGAGCACACCTCATGCTAATTTAAGAATTAAACAGAAAAATAAAAAGAATATACCCAAATAATAATGACAATCTCTGGGTAGCAACTTTTTAATTTTCAAAGATTATTATTCTTTCTAAGTGAAAACTGGCTTCAAAAAGGGAGTTAGCCCCAGTAAAACTAAAACATAGAGGGAAGGACATGCTTAAGAATTAGCAGAGATCTGGTACGTATATGGGGAGGCAGCCTGGGGCTGAACTTCATTCTATTCTGCACTGCTTATTTTGGCTTCGATCTTCCTAATCATTCATGCCAATGATAGCTGGCTCATCTTCCTAATTTTCAGGACAAAATGAATCAGTGCTGAATCGAATAGGACCCAATTCAAGAAGATGAGGGTGCAAAGGTATGAATGCATCCTCAAGGTGCTTGGTCAAAAGGTACTCGTGAGATCAGAGACACAAAGACAAGTAAATGATAACACAAGATAATGTGAAACAGGCTGACACTTTGAGAGTTGGGAGGCTTGAGTCAGGTTGGCCTTGAAGAAAGGATAGAATGTTTTGATAAGATTTTCAGTTTCACAGGAATTATATTACAGGATCTCTTAGGTGTTGCTCTATAATAATTCCATTAAAGGGAGCATTTGTCTTTTTTCTTACTAAAATAGAAAAGTCTATATAAATTAATGACTGTAGCAAGCTACTCTTGGGCTACTTAAAAAAATCAGAAATATGTAAAACCTTATATAAAAACAAACTCCAAGTAGATGACTATTCATCTATTTACTTCATGGTTCCACACAGGAAATGTTGTAGATGGAGCTCTTAAAGGTATCAATGGGGTCAGTCTTTCTAACCAAAGCAACAAAGGAAGAGGTCAAGCAGGAAGAGAGACGGAAGTGTAGTTTCTCCACAACAAACAAAATTCAATCAACAAACGGAAGACACTGCTTACAATAGCAATAGAAAAGACTCATTTTGACTTAGAGCAATATTTTAACTGTAAATAGAAAAATGTTTCAAGAGCACGGGAAGAAAATTCACAAGAGATTAGCTGAAACAACCATGTGCCGATGTGGGAAGTGTCAATTGCCTATAGAAGAACTTTTCTTAGAAATAAATACACACATCTATCTAATTACTAGGCTCTTCACTGCAGAATGACTTAAGATACTTTTTACACTTGTAAAAATAGCTAAAAATGCTCAGTCAAAGGTTTATAGGTAAATAAACTGTGACATCACCACAGGATAAAACCACAGACGCTTCCCAATGAGACAGAAGAAGACAATCACTGAAGATTGTATGTACAGTGAATGCTCGCAAGCACCGTTCAAATCCATGGTAAAGTGGTCACAAGATGGCAAAAAATCAATGGCTCAGTAATCATAAGGAGTACTGGGAGGTGCAAAGGCAGCTAACAGCAAGTTTGGAGGGTTGAGACCACCTCAAGGAATCTGGGAAGACAGCCCAAGGGGTTAACTTCTGAACTCAGTCACAGAAAACATTATGGAACACACGTCTACTCTTTCATCCAAGGGACTCTGGCTGAATTGGCAACAGGTTTTCAATCACATATCATAGCTTTCTCTCAGTCAGTAAGAAAGATCTATACCAGCAGACCTGGGGCGGGTCCTCTGTGCTATCATGACATGCCTTTGCTCCAACCTTTTCAATGGATCCTCACTCTTACCCAAGGCCACGTCCAAGTCCTCAGTGTGCCTTGCAAGGCTTACCTGTGTGGGTCCTCACTTGCTGCTTTCCTGCTGGTGCAATGACTCCCCTGTGGCATGTAGGCCTCCTTGCTGTTCTAGGACAAGGAGGTATGCCCTCGAGTGGAGAGTCTGCAGAGGTCCCCAGCTTGCTTCTGACCGAGGGACTTGAGTTGAACTGGGCTGGGCTGCTTCCTTAATATACATTTCCTTCTCAATAGAAAGATCTTTCTTGTGCAGCCATGGGTTTTTCTGGTTGTGCGTCTCTCAAAACCCCTAGCCCCACACAGGCACTCTGAAAACGCCTACTTAAGTGGACTTTAATGTCGATGTACAGACTGTGGCGTGATGTTGCAGGAAGACAGTCAGAACTTAACAAATGATCATAAGTTAGCGATCTAAGACAAACAAAAGCAAACCATCCAGCAATGATAAACTTCAGGGGGTGACACTGACGCTAAGAAGCATGCCCCAAACTGATTCTCGACTCACAGAAACCCAACAGGACAGGATAGAACTGTTCCTGTGAGTTTCCAAGACTGTCATTATAAAAAGCCTCATCTCTCTCCCAAGGAGTGGTTGGTGGTTTCGCACGACTTATCAACCAGCATTCCCACTCATAACCACTATGCCACCAGGACTAAAGCTCCAAGGCATCAGTTATGGAAAAGTTGACCAATACATTAACATAGGAAGGGCCAGAGTCATCCCACACTGCTGCCCCAGGAGGATATGCGTTCTTCCACAGCTGTCAGTGTCAGTAGGGGCTGGAGTGGCCTTGGGGGCAGGGGTGTCACAGAGGGGAGACAAGCGCTCAACAGGCGATTATCTTTAAAGACATTCCATCTCTAACACTCCCTAGGAGGCTTCCAAGATGTCCAAGAAGGAGGCCGGGGGAGCCGCTCTCCATTAGTGGTCAGCACTTGTGCGGATGACAAATCACAGAAAGCCTGCTTGTTTTTCTGCTTTCGCAGGTCATCCTCCTGTCAGCCAGGTAAGACAGCTCAGCCATTTCCTGCATATTAAGGCCTTGTCAAAGATCCTGTGTACCCACAGGCAACTGATCGTAACCAGCCATCTTTCCTAAGGGCACATGTATAAATAAAAGGCAGATAAACAGAGCTCTACATAAATGTGGTTGATGTTTGCACAAACAAGGAAGCGGTGCACTACCCCACACAACTGCAATGGGAATCGTGACAAAAACAGGGCTGATAAAGCAGAAAATAAATGGCGGAGAAAGAGAAAGGAAGGCACAATGTTCATTACTTGTTGTGAAGGGAGCTGCCTTCTCATGGGATCACAAGATGACTGCAGGGGAATCATTGCTCCCAGGGGACAACCTTCTCTTCCCTTCTCCCCCTCCCCCACCAAAAGAAGCCTCACTATCTCATTGCCACCAGGTCAATTCTGGCTCATAGTGACAACCTCATTTCTGAGACAGTAACTTTACAGGAGCAGAAAGCCGTATCCTTTTCCCCACCGAGCGGCTGGTGGGTTTGAACTGCTGACTTTGTGGTTAGCAGCAGAGTGAGAAAGCACTACACCACCACGTCACCTCACAGAACCAAGAAGCAGGGACCTCTAAAGACCCCGGTGTCATTTCCAGTCCCTTGAAACGTAGTTCAGGTGCAAGAGAGTTTGAGGAGCTGGGCTCTTCCCAATGTCTCCCCCACAGGCACTTATTCATTCCTTATCTGACGGCCTTCCACTTGGTCTTGAGGCATCCGACTTGAGCATCTGCCTCAAGCACAACCACACACACAACCCCATCTCGAGGGCTTGTGCTCAGGAGAACCAAACAAAGGAGGAGAAAGAGGAAGAAGAGGAGAAGGAGGAGGAGGAGGAAGCATAGTACCTAACAGCCCGCTCAGACACTGCCGGCTCAGGGTTTGTTTCTGAAGCTCTCACACAGCTCTCTGGTTTATTTTATGGGTTCAGTGTTTACAATACATCCGTAAATATGGTTCCCATTTTTCTTTGTAACAGCAGCTGTCAATTACATGTTGGACGTGCCAGGCTGCTCTCTTCTCATAAAAGGTTTTGAAGGAATTTCTGAGGCCCCAGAGAGTGGAGGCCGGTGACTAGAGGACAGTGACTTCCTTCACTCTTCTCCTTAAATGAATGAAAGGAGTCAACAGGGATGGGTTGGGCACAAACCACATGCCGGCAATGGCTGGGGATATGATTTGAGCAATCAGACCACCACAGAAATCCATGTCTACGGAGAGCCTGCATTCTCGGGGAAACTCACTCACCCCTCTTCACTTCTGGGTTCTGGGCTGGTGAATCAACTACGGTGACCAACATACCAGAAGACACATGCAAACTGAGCTATTGAGAAATAACTACGGCAGTTATCATTGCTGCAAATCTAAGTGCTTACAGTAGGGGAGCCATTGTTCTGGCAGCTTAGTGGTTATGAGTTGGGCTGCTAACCTCGGGGTCAGAAGTTTGGAACCACCAGCAGCTCCAGAGGAAAAAAAAAGAGACTTTCTACTCCAGAAAAGAGTTACGGTTCCGTAAACCCACAGGGGCAATTCTACTCTGTCCTATTGGGTCAGGATGAGTTGGCAATGAATCAATGGCAGTAAGAATGACCACTGATTGCTCCACATTTTTACCAAGGGCTTGTTGTGGGGAAGCCATCATTCTAGTCCCTTGCAAGGATGAAGTCATTGAACCGTCACCAAAAAATGCTCACAGGCTGAGCCCCGGCAAGGCAGTGGTTGTATGCGGGATTGTGGCCCACAAGGTTGGGAGTTCAAATCCAGCAGCAGCTCTCCAGGAGCAAGGCTGGGTCTCCTACTCCCACCAGGGCAGTGATGCCACACACACACACACACAAAAATGCTCCGATAGCTACAACCAGGATCCCATTTCACAGTGAAGGCAACTGAGGCACCAAGATCAGCCAGCTAGCAAATAGAATGAGATCCTACTTCAGTCTTGCTCCAGAAACCACCCTCTGACCTCCGGCTCAAGAACTAAGCCAACTACGGTAGGGCCTCGTCAATGTCATGTCCGCAGTCTGACCTCTGGTCAGAGTGGAATAACTGGGGGGTGTCTGGAGCTGGTCAAGGGCTCACTCCTGTTCACAAGGCCTCCTACTAAATGTAATTTGTAAATAGCACCAGGGAAAACTCGACTCCCATCTACCATACAGGTATTGCCAACGCTGGCTAACCATGTGAAGATGAGTGATTCTACTGCTTAATCCAATTAAACGTGCCACTTAATACCCGGTGGCTTCAAATAGGTCTGTGTCATGAGTCAGCTACCTATGTACTGCCTGGACACTCTGAACATCTTTCCTAAGCTCAACCCTTGTTGATTTGGTACTTTCATTGAAAACCTAGCTCACACATGATGTGTCCCACTACAGATAATAAAACAGCTCAGAAACAAATGAAATACGCACAGGGAAAGAGAACAAATTTGATGCCAGACTTGGCAATAACATCTCTGAAAAGGTCTAGGCATTAAATAAGGGTTTGTTAACCCAGGGCAATCCTAGTCCTCAAGCTTCTAGGTATACCTAACAAATAATTACATAAGAACTGTCAAAATCCTTGTTATGTTTTTTTTTTTGGTCTGTCTCAAACCTGTTTGTCTGCATTGATCTCACACACACACACACACACACACACACACACACATCACCTCCAGTAACACACTCACTGTTTAATTGTCTGCTTCTAATAACCATAGCGTAGCTAACACTTGCCAAGTGCCTACTACGTTGGTGGGCGGTCTGGTGGCATCTTGGCTGTGTGTTGGGCTGCACACAAATCCACCAGCTGCCTCCCAGGGGAAAGATGGGGCTTTCTACTCTTGTAAACTCTCAGTGGCAGTTCTACCCCGTCCTATAAGGTCACTGTGAGTCAGACTCGACACGCTGGCGGTAAGTGTTTGAATTCTATTGTATTAGCCATGGTGCTCGTCACAGTACACACTTCATCTTACTTCTCCCATGGTTACCTTGGGCAGCAAGCAGGTTCTTTTCATTTCCTCTGGCTTAGAATAATGGTGATGAGTTGGGCTGTCAACCACCAGGTCAGCAGTTCAAAACCACCAGCCACTCCGCAGTGGAAAGATGAGGCTTTCTGCTCATGGAAACGGTTCATATTTTAGAAACACACTGGAGTCCTCCTACCCTGTCCTACAGGCTGCCGTCCCCTGTCAAGGGTGGTCAGGTTTTGTTTGGATTGGTGAATTGGGAAAAGCAAGATGGCTTGCTGAGGGTCACACAGGAAGTGCGTAGTGCAGGTAAGCCTTAAATCCAGTTCTTCTGAGTCTCCAGAGCTCAACCTACTGCTCCCCTACCTACCAGGTTTCCCCAAAATAAGTCCTACCCATCAAATAAGCCCCACGAGGATTTCTTAGCATTTGTGCAATATAATCCCTATCCTGAAAATAAGCCTAGTGATGGGCATGGCTATGCAGCGTATCTGCACACCCCATGCATTTCGTCGTGGAGCAGTGACGAAGACAAAGACAGGCAGTCCTTCTCATCTACCCCATTGTGACCTATCTGAGACTCTTGATATTGCAACAGACAAACGATTCAAAGACGATGTGAACATGGAAGTGAACAACTACATGGAAAATAGAATGACAAGAAATCAGCATGGTGACTTGGTGCAGCCTAGCCTGTAAGAGGTCGGGATTTGGGTGGAGAATTCATGGGTTAAAATCACTGGCAGTGTTGTTACCAATGCACTCCAAGCAGGTGACATGGCTAAGAGCTGCTCATTGAACGAGAGCTATATTGCTTGACAGGAGAGATGGGGGCCAATGGTTCTAAAGGAAATAGAGTCCCAAGAAATTCAGGATGGGATTCGAGGTTTGGAGAGTTATGGTGATGTCCCAGAAGAAGACGACATAACTATATTTAAATAAATGTAGATTGCTGCATGATACTTAAAAAAAAAAAACCACATACACATCCCCCTGAAAATAAGTTCTAGCGTGTCTTCTTGAGGAAAAATAAATATAAGACCCTGTGTTACTTTCAGGGAAACACGATATCTGCATAGATTCGACCTGAGTTTGGGCTAAGAGAGAATGAAAGAAAAAAGGAGAGATTCTGCTCATGTCACAGGCAGGAAGGATACCGGATCACCCAACTTCTTTTATTTAAAAAAATTCATTAAATACTTTTTATCAGGGGTTCTTACATCTCTTATCACAATCCGCACAATCACCCACTATGTCAAGCACATTGATACACATGCTGCCACCATCATTTTCAAAGCATTTTCTTTCTACTTGGGGCCCATGGTATCAGCTCCTCACTTTTCACCCTCCCTCATAAGCCCTTGATAAGTTTTCTTTTTTTTTTTCTTCAGTTCCCCCGAGGGTGTGCACCGTTCCTGGAAGTACTGCAATACCAGGTCAATGCGTGGAGTGGATGGAGCAAGCTCCTATTCCATCTTCCTGCTCCAAAAATTCATTTAATAGATTGTCCTCAGATAGAGGACGTAGCAGATATTAAACTGATAAGAACAGATACTACACTTGAGCTTAGCCAAAAGCCAACAAGGAATAGGCCCTTGATAAGTTGTAAACTA
This sequence comes from Nesogale talazaci, assembly GCA_004026705.1. Classification (NCBI taxonomy): domain Eukaryota; kingdom Metazoa; phylum Chordata; class Mammalia; order Afrosoricida; family Tenrecidae; genus Nesogale; species Nesogale talazaci. The sequence continues at coordinate 32,982 of PVJH01007267.1, forward strand.
TTATTTTCATAGCTTACATTGTCCTCTGTCGCCCTTCACCCACTTTTCTGTTGTTCTTCCCCCTGGGGGTTATAGTTGATCTTTGTGATGGCCTCTCCCTTTCTCCCCCCTCCCCGACCTTCCCCCTTATCCTCCTGGCATCTCTAACATGGTTTCCCTAGGTCTCCGGCTCTTGAAGGGGGCCTGAGGGCCCTGCTCCACACAGAGGGCTATAGTTTAGTGGGAAAGAAGAAGAAGCTCCATGAGAACTGAGCAAACCCACCAATGAACGGAAGGGGACTCTGAGAATCTCCCACTGGGACCTTCCCTTAGAACTCCCCTCCAAGCGGCACTTTGGAGCCCACCAGGCTAGAATAGGGGCCTTATTATGTCAATCTGCAAGTGCCCAGTGTGGGGGAAGGAACACGGCCCCCTTCACCTCACAGGGCACTTCCTTCTAAATGTAAGAAAGAAGTTCTGGGAATGGAAGAAATTTCAAGTGATCACCAGCCTCACTGATTTAGAGTCCTCACTGATTTAGTGATCATCAGCTTCACTTCACAGCTGAGTCGAACAGTGCTGCCCCCCCCCCACACACACACACCAGCCCCCCACAAGAAATGTGGAAACACATTTGAGAGAAGCCAATGGACAGAAGGGAAAGTTGGTGCCTTCATACACACACACACACACACACACACCCCTCTGTGATCCAGGATATTAATCTCTGCTCTCCTGAGGGCGTCCATGTGCTTTCTAAGGAGATGGAGGTGCCCAGAGAGATGCCAAGCCACTGCAGAGCCACGTCAACTTCTGCCACGGATAAGCCAGGGCAATGGCCACAGTGAGGAGGGTGAGATTCTGGCCAAGGCAGGCATGGGGAGTCTCGACAGTGGCCAGACACCCGCATTCCGCTGGCCTAGGGGATCAGGTACTTCCATCTGGAAATGTTCTGATCTCAGAGGTAATGAAGAAACGGAGGCTGACACACGTGTGTCACGCACACATTGCTTTACAGATGCCTTTTTCAACCGACAGGCTGGGGCCGACTTCCATTTGGAAGAAATCCATTTTCACACATTTTCACACAAAGAAATCCATTTCCTGGAGTGACAGGAAATAGGTAGCTGACATCATTTATCTTCTGCAAACTTATTAAAAAAAAGCAGTTAATTGCTTTTCTAGGAAGCGATTATGTGGAATCCCGATGCTTCATCTTTCTTCTCTTTATTCCTCGCATAAATGGTGACTTGAAAATGCCCATTATGGAAATGCCACCATAGATCTTAAAGTATGCAATCGCTTATCGTACCAAGTGCAATTCTGATGCATCAGACGTGGACCCAGCAGCCGCCACGATGGAAACGATTTCAAGTCTTTTCCTGAATTCTTGATTGAAGTGTCACTTTCCCGATCACTGGTGGTGTAGTTTACACGTTTGGCTACTGACTGCAAGGCCAGCTGTTTGAAGCCACCAGCCACTCCCTAGGGGAAAGATGAAACGTTCTGCTCCCGTAAAGATGTATAGCCTCGGAAACCCACTGGGACAACACTGACTGTAGAGATGCTCTGAGACAGAACCGCCTTGATGGCACTGTATTTGGCTTGCCCTGGTGGTGCTGTGAGTTAGGCACTAGGCTTCGAACTACAAGGTCGGTAGTTCAAACCCACCAGAGGCTCCAAAGGGGAAAGATAAGGTTGTCTTTTCATGTCAAGATTCACAGCCTCAAAACCTCCACACGGGTGGAGCTTGACTTGATGGCTGTGGGTTTTTCGATTGGGGCTCTTTATTACTGACCTGTGGGCAGAAGGGAGTAAGCACTGGTTTCTGATGCTTTCCTGGACTTTCTTCTGGGTTTTCCTACCAGCCTCAAGAACCCTCTGAAATAGCTTCAAATCACTGACACTTCTAGAAGAGAAACAACACTGTGTATCTTTCTGGGCCTGCTGCAGAATCTGAAACTTGCTAACTAAACCAATTGAACAGCCTGGGATGCAGACTGAACAAAGACACAGGCTTGCGTTCAGCTGCCCTGAAGCACACCCGGCATTCTTGTGCCCATCCAGTGGCCTGTCGTCCACGGTGACTCCGAGCACAACAGAATGAAGTGCAGTCCGGTCTCCAGGCGGGGCTGCGGACCAGACCTCCGTGGTCTTGGTGGTTTTCAGAGGCTCGTTTTCAGAAACAGAGCGCCAGGTCTTTCCTGTCTGGCAGCTTGGCTGGGGGTTTGTGAGCACCAGTAGAACATGAGCCTGGGATTCTGCCCTCCCAGGACAGGGAGAACACTACCGCTGAAGCACCAAGGCTCCAGCGTTCTCACTGTACTTTCCTAGTTTAGCTTGCCCACACCATGTGGTATTGAAAGATGTATCTTTTAAGTTCTCCTACACGAAGGTAAATACAAAGCCAGGAGAGAGAGAGATTTCAAATCTAAAATTAGAATCTTACTAATATATCCTTTATTATTTCCCAAGTTAAAAGCAGTTATACTGTGAAGCTAAGAATCCTTAAGCCTAAAGGGTTCTCATGTATAAGGACAGGAGGGGGGGGGGAGGGAGGCTCTTTCTAAGGGGCTCTCCCCACCAAAATGTGTAATGAGTGTTGATGTGTTTGTGTAAACACTGCCAGTGTTCCCATATCTCACTATTCTCTTCTCTTAAAGAAGGGCCCCACATATATACATATATAAAAACCTGTTTCATCCCCCAAATCTGTCCCAATGGTCCTTTCCAATGTTTAGAGTTTTACCGACATTTTAAGGGGAAACCATTAATTTACAAAGCCAAACAATTTACTCCAACAACGGTAAACACGATTTTGTCAGCTCGACCCCCGATGCCCCAGAATGCATGCCTTGCCTGTTGATTAAGTCCCTGTTGCTCACCTAAAAGCAGACACCTTCCTACGTGGTTCTCCAGGGGGAGGCCAGTTGTAATGAAGGGCGGAGCAGAGAACAAAAGACGCCAGCTCTAACAACGAAAATACGGTTTTCATTAAAAACAAAACTGAGCCAGGGGGAGGGAAGGGGACGCCAAGAGGCAGGTGTATAAGTTTAGGAATTCCCTTGAGGCCTGTAACTTCCGCATCAAATTGCACTGAATTTTTCTACACTAATGACCTATTATTGAGGACCCAAAGGGTTCTAAGAAGTAATTCGCCACAGCAGTTGGAAAGAGTACAGATGCTCCGAGGGAAAGAAGGAAGACATCCGTAAAGTTGGGAAGCCAGGCAAAAGGGAGTCAGTCACACATTCTCCATCTGTAACAATAAGCTCCGTTTCCTTTTCTTTCCCACGTAGATGGATATCGGAAAGGAGGGAATTTTCCTAGGGCTCTAAGGCCATTTTTTTCCCTTTTTAATTGAGTTGGGACTATAAGTGAGAGAAAATGCAAATTGAAAAGCTAAGTGTTGGTGTCTAATTTATTCAACTCGCGTAAATTTTCTTGGAGGCAAAGATTGCATCTTGGAATTAAAAAAAGAGACAAACTTCACAATGTGTGCTACACCTAAAAATTGATTGAATTTTCTTCTGAGGGATGGTTTTGCCCAAGGTTTCCCCTTATCTCCATGGCATGCTTACAGAACATTCCCTCTCTGCTTTCGAAAGTCATTGTGGCATAAGAATTCCAGCTCTACACCAGGCAGCATGGAAGGAAGCCTGAGATCCTATCACGTGGGCTCAGACAAGTGCCTGACCCAAGCTGTGGTATTATCCATCCCCTTTATGTGGTATTGTCCATCCCCTTTTTGTGAGCATAGGACAATGAATATGGAAGACCGAAGAAGAATCGATGGGTGTGAATTGTGACTCTGGAGAGGACTATGGAAAGGACCATGGACTGAAAAAAGGGCCAACAAGTCTGGCTTGAAAGAAGCAGAGCCAGAACGCTCCTTGGAAACAAGGGTGGCAAGACTTCCTCTCACAGACCTTGGATGTGTTTTCTAGCGATACCAGTCCCTGGAAAGGGCATCATGCTTCATCAAGGGTAGGGGGGTAGGGGTGGGGGTGGGGGTAGGGTGCTCAACACCATGGATGGACATAGTGTTTGCCACTAACAGTGGTGCGGAGGGCGTGGGAGCCAGGCTGTGTGTTCTGCTTTGCACAGGCCTCCCATGAGTCAGACCCAACTTGACGGGAGGCACGACACACACTCCACTGGGGAGTCACACCCACAGGAGGCCTGGTCATGCAGATTCCACGTGTGCTCCAAAGGAAACCAAAATGTTTTTGAAATTGTGTGGCCCGTTCAAACGGCTTCATCTCACCCCAAAACTCAGCGCCTGCTCCTTCCCAAGTCAAATCTGAGTGGCGGATGGAATTCCTCAGCTTCTCTTTTATAACCATGGATCTTCACAGGAGTGGTCTATCTCCTGTGCTTTCCAAGGTGCTTTCCAAGGACACGCGACTAGGAATAATGACACCTTGTACAGGTATTCAGCAGTCACACGAAGATAAGGCTGCTTGGAACAGAGAGAGTCAGACCCAGAGATGCACCTGGCAAGGGGATATTCATACTGCCTCTTGGAATACTGTTTTTTAAAAAATCCCCACTGAGTTCAAAACCCAGAAAAACTAACAGATATGAAGCACTCTGGTGTGACAGGGCAAAGAGCCCACCTCGTAAGGTGAAAGGACACGGATTCAACAGACGCTTCTTCTGGGATGCAGGTTACAATGGCTTCGAGAGGATGCAATCATTCTGCTGACGTTAAGGACTGCAGAGTCCCACCCACCCCTCAAGGAAATTTACCAATTGTTCTTTTGTTCTTTTCTGTGTTGAGACGAACTCGGTTCGTCACAGAAGACTCCAAGTCCACTTCAATTTTACTTTCCCTTAGCTTGTTTATTTGTTTAAGTCACTCAAACCATCCTTTAGGTTTGAGGAGTGAGGAATAGAGAAGGATTTTTTTTTTAATAAACATACCGTATATATTTACACAGCCCATCTCTGGAAATGAAATCGGCAATAATACCTTCTGAAATCCTCCGTATCGATGATATTTTGAGTTTTTACTATTACTTTTTTCTATGAACACAATCCTCTTTTCTATCAATGTCTACTTCTCTCCTCTAAGCATTCAAGACAGGAATACCAGGAGGAAGGCACAGTAGGAAGCCTAGGCGTACGAGGAAGAAGACCGCAGCCTGACTGGAATGGATGTGCAAAACTGCCTGGAGAAAGACTTGCAGTTCTCTGGGTCTGACTCTCTCTGTTCCAAGCAGCCTTATCTTCGTGTGACTGCTGAATACCTGTACAAGGTGTCATTATTCCCAGTCGCGTGTCCTTGGAAAGCACCATGAAAAAGGCCAAGCTACTCACAGTCTTCCCAGTCACCAGTCCCAGGTCACAAGGTGCCGTTCAGGTGGTCGAATTGGTTTTGACTCACAGTGACCCCGATGTGCAATACAACAGCTTTTGAAAACATTAAACTTTTCTTTGAAAGGAGAGTTGCAGCGACACACTGGCTTCTGAGAGGAGCTAACAAATACATCCCCAAACCCAAACCAAACTCACCGCCATTGAGTGGATTCCAACTGATGAAGGTCCTGTCGGACTGGGCGAAACAGTCTCCTCTGTGAGTTTCTGGGCCTCTAACAACTCTGGAGCAGACAGACAGTCTCTTCGGTCTCCCAAGGAGGACTGGGTGGCTTCAAATGGCTGACCTGGCAGCTAGCAGCCCAGGCATAATAACTGAAGTGTCTTTGCCTGGCAAACATCATTTTAGCAAGGAATTGCTTGAGATTAAACTTATAAAAAGGAATTCTTCTAGGCAGACTTTGTCCCACGGGTCAAGGATAAACCAGGTTGTCGTTCGTTGTTCTTTGTTCACATCGCAAATTGGTATTCGAAGATGGTGATAAAAATCAATGAGCTTAAGGAAATTCCTTTTTAAAAAAAATTTTTGGGGGGCTGGGCATCACTGCTCTCTGGTGGTCGTGCGAGCTCTCAGAGGGAGCTATGCAGCCTTGCTCCCAGAGAGCCGCTGCTGCATTTGAACCACCAAGCCCATGGGCTGCAGTCCTGCACTCAATCACTACGCCACCAGGGCTCAGCCCGGAAATTCCATTTTTTAAAATGATCTGTGTATCTCTAACTTTAAGGGAAAAAAGTAAGTGCTTATAGAAATTTATTTATTTTAATTAAAAGATAGGAATTTAAAGTGACTTTTAACCTGTATTCATTTCTAAAAAATGCTGTCAACAATTCATTGTAAGTTAAATCACAAAAAGTTATTGTTCTATGAATAGCATTGAGATGCATAATTGCTCTGGTTCATGGGGGAGGGGCGAGGGGGGAAGCAGCCTGGAAGTTAATTTTTTCCTCTTAAACTCTGAATTTGTTGTTACCTTTGTTTTCCACCTGGAGAGGAATTGTTACTTTTGTGTGTGTGTGTGTGTGTGTGTGTGTGTGTGTGGCGCATCACTGTCCTGGTGAGAGTAGGAAGCCCAGCCTTGCTCCTGGAGAGCTGCTGCTGGATTTGAACCATCAGTGCTGTGGGCTGCAGTCCCGCATACAACCACTATGCCACCAGGGCTCAGCAGAGGGATTGTTACTTTTGTCCAAATGTACTGCTATTTCCCAGGGAAGCTGTAGCGAGGCTGACTTGATGTCTGATGCCTGGCCCTAAGCAGGCTTGTCCTCTGATGGTCTCTTGCAGCTACTGATCACAATGCACTGAAGAGAGTGCCTACCTGCTTCCCAACCAGAACTCTGGATGGCAGCCTATCGATCCTGATCCCAAATTGTCTCTTGGTTCTTTATAAACCACTGAACTGTAAGTATGGTCTGTTAGTTCTGTGTGACTATTTATTTTTCTTTCTTTTTTATTTCCTGTGTGACTGCTATGATGAATTCTTAGCAGAGAAGCAGCTGAGAGGAAGACAGCTGGTGTCAGGTTTGGTAAAAAGGTTGGCAGAAGGAAGTAAGTCTGATCATCACATCCAGGGAATCAGCCATGAGTTGATCTTGCTTTGTATGGTATTCCCTGAAGTCAGAGAGATGCTGCCACTGCTCCTATTATTACTCCATCTTATACGGCGTAACTAATCTGTGTGAAAGTTGGGCCTTGACTAAGGAAGACCCGTGTGTTTGAATTACCGTATTGGCAAAGACTATTAAAGGGGCTGCCAAAAGGACAAACAAATCTGTCTTGGAAGAAAGACAGCTACAATGCTTCTAAGAGGCAAGGATGGTGAGGTTGCACCCCGTGTACTTTGGACATGTGATCAGGAGAGACCAGTTCCGAGAGAAGGACATCCGGCTTGGTAAAAAATCAGGGCAGTGAAAAAAAGAGAGAAAGGTCCTAGAGCTGGACGGACACAATGGCCCGACCAAAGAGCTCAAACATAAGAACAAGTGTGAGAACGGTGCGTCACAACAGGGCAGTGCTTTGCTCTGTCGTACACAGGGTGGCTCTGAGTGGGAACCAACTTACTGGCACCTAACAGCAACAGAAACGACCCTGTAAACAAGAGGCCTTCTCTAAAGGCATACACAGGCCAACCGCCCAATCGGTCCAAGGTGATTTTGGAAGGTGACCAGCTCAGAAAGAGGTAAGCTCGGCCTTGTTGGAAATGCAACCAGAGACGGATGAAACCACGTTAAGATACAAAGATTGCTTTATTCACCCCGTTCCTCGGTCTTCAGAACATGTCTGAAAGAAAGAAAAAAGCCAACCGACCAGTTCCTAAGTACAATGTAGAACTCTGCATACCGGGAGCAGATACCACATCCGAGCAAAACCAACTATGTCCAGAGTCACACTTGTGCTTTGTACTTTCTTGACAATGATCATCCATTTGTATGACGCACAGTAGCTGCTCTCAAAGGAAACTTCACTCTGCATTCAGATTGACTGTTCGAAGTGGCTTGCCACTGCCTCTTTGCCACCTTTGCTTGACTATGTAACTTGCTTGCTCAGCATTCCATAACCCGTTAAAGCCACTCCATATGCATCCCAACACGAGAAGCAAAGATGTGGAGAACAGAATCAGAATGACAATCTGAAAAAATCGGAGCGAAGAGATGCCAATCTCTTCATGGAATCTGAGATCATGCTGACAGGACTTGCAAGGCTCCAGTAATCATTCCGTGAACCTGGACCCTAAAAACCAGGGCCCAGACAGGGCATCTGCTATATCCAGATGCTCAGTAAACCCAACATAATCAAACAGTAACTTTAAAAATTATTTTTAAGACTTACTTCGCTGCACGTCTCCTCAAACATCCCACAAATGGTAGACATGTTAAGAATTTTTAAAGCTTGCACATAAAATGTAACCTCTTAACACATGGGGGGAAAAAAAGACTGTCTTCCAAGTATTTTCCCTTCTAGTCTAACATCACTCAGATAACACTAGCTTGCTCACCAAGAAGAATATACTGAAGTAGACTTTCATCCTAACTAAAGGAGGCAAGCAGACACACACGTGTAGGTGCGGGTACTTAAAGAATTCTGACAGCAATATACTTAAGATTCATAGAGCGGTCACTCGGGTAGGCTTCTCCTTTAGTTACTAAGTCATCCTACCACGTGAAACCAGCCACACCAGGGAATCTGTCACTTCAGGGGAGGAAAGCAGCATGGAAACAAAATACACCCATCAAGTCATCACTCCTATGGACTCCCCGGTTACGGGAGGACTGGCAAGAAGACTCACCTCTCCTTGTTTGGGCATGGTGAACTTGGAAAGCTTGGCCTTGGTCCTGGCTGACTCAGGCTTGGAGGCTGGGACGCCCCTGTAGGCCGGGCAGTGCACACTGGTTTCCGTGGTCGACTTGAGCTTAGGGGACTCATCGGGAGCCTGGTCTTGGCCATCCATGGGCCGCACATACGCAGTTGGTTTCTGCTGGACCAGGCTGGGCTTGGAAGCCAGAGATGGAGGAAAGTTCTGGACACAGTGTCCCCCGCTGCCGTGCTTGGCTGACATCGTGGCAGGGGGCCTGTCCTGGGCCTGCAGACCCACCTCCACGTTGCACGCCTGTTTGGCTCGAGACTGCTGTCGGCCAACCCCATCTCCAAGCAAGGTCCTGAGAGAGCCCTGTGGCGCTGAGTCGGAGGAAGAACAAGAAGAGGAAGATGAGGATGTGGGCCTCAACACACAGGGGTTAGGTTTTTTATTACTGTTCTTTGAGGGAGCAGATTTGCGCGACCCAAGCAATCGGTGTCCGTGCTTACTTGCTCTCTGCTGCCCATCGGGTGGCGGGTGCCCTGTCTTCTGCCAGCCCATGGTGCTCCTCTTACTCTGCTGCCCTGGCACAGGTGCTGGTGTGGAAGAGGCGGCGCTGCACCCGGAGGAGGGCTGGGTCTGGGCTCTTGAGTCTGCCACAAAATGTTCATCGATCTTGTTCACGGACGTTGGAGGGACGCCAGGTTTGGGGACCCCAACGAGATGACTCTGATTGGATCGATCCGTCAAAAAGTCTTTCATTTCATCGTAATTGCCTAAAGTGTTCTGGATCCGGTTGGAGAGCTCATCCCCCTTGTTAGTCTAGAAAAGGGGAACACAAAACAGCCACAGGATTATGACAGACCCGAGGCAAACCTGCTTTGAAAGAACCCGATTGCCTTCATGAAGCACAGAGGCCAAGAGGAGAGATGGAAATGAAATCCTTGTAGTGGCTAAAGACGTCTGTGGGCTCCCCACTCTGTGTCAGAATGGGGATGCCATAGAGACCATAAAAAGGCATCTACCCTCAGCATCGTGTGACCGCTACAATGTAGCCCCTGGAAATGAGACATTTTACTGTTGCAATGTGGCAAAATGGCCTTCCCAGCATGGGATTTTCTTTTCTATGGGACACTACTGGGAGCTTTTGTTAAGCATTCAGACTTGGCTCACACTGGTTCTGCTTCGGATTTCTAAATATGCAATTGTTCTTGTCAGACACCCTGAGTGGACCAGCAAGGGAAGTCAGGGTGAGGCTTACAAAGGAGCCCAGGGCCAAGAATGCAAGTGGCTGGAGGCCCCTGAGCTCCATGAAGACAATGATAGGAGTGAAATCTAGGACAATGGGGGGGAGGGGGACTTCAAACCGTTCATTGAACAATTCCAATATCTTTTAAATGCTATTTTCCCACAAACTTTGTGAAGCCCGCTTGAGTAGTTCTCAGACTCTGGAATGTCCTTCAGATGAGAAATATCATGACAATCTATTTCATATTAGCCTTAACACTGACAAATAGGAGTTGCAAACATGTAACTTGGATCGTGTTCATAGTGCTTGATTTCCTGGTTAAAGGGTTAGAGAGCAAAACACATCCAATTCTTAATTTAAACAAATGCAGAGGGTAAGTCTATATGTCATTGACCAAAAAAAAAAAAAAAAAAAAATCACAGCAAACGGAGCTCGAAGTCCATTTGCAGGGTCCTTGTGGGGATTAAGCCTCCTGTGAATCCCCACTGATCTTGGTCTAGGAATGTGTACCCCTCAATGACAAACAGAGAGCACTGTAAATGGGGGTTCACAGCAGCTGGAGGGAGGCTGGAATGTAACATCTTGTCATTAGATCTCCCTTCGGACCCATGGTGAATGTATTTTACTCTTAACATATTTTCTGCACTTTTCGATTGAGGTTTTCCTGTTTTATTTGGCCATTTTTGAAGACTTTTTTTTTCTGTATAGGGAAGTCGGGGTGGGCAGCTCTATGAAGACAGCAGCAGGCTTAATAATAACAATAACCTGGGGGCACGGCAGGAAGGAGGAGGGAAATGGGGGAGTCAAGCACAAGGGGTACAAGAAGGAAGAAAATGTTCCAGAGTTGCTTGTGGAGAAGAAGGCACGACACTCAATACGGCTGAACTACTGAAAAGTTGGGCACATTCATCATCTCTCAAGGGAATTATTTCTCAAGTGACATTTTAGGGAGGGTGTGGCGACCAAAGACACATGAATCAGACAACAGATTTGGGGGGTGGGGGGGGGCCTTTCTTAGTGGCTGAACTGACCAGGTAGAGTGACCTGTCTGAAGACTGGTGGTCAGCAATTCTAGCCCCGATGGCCTTCACCCAGGGCTCAGGGGCGGGGTGAGGGGCGGCGGGGAAGACACGGAGGCTACCTTGTAAGGTTCACTGAAGAGGGAGTAACTGGAATTAAATGTGCCATCATCCTGCTGGGTTTCCTGATTTCTTCGCTCTCGTTCTTTCCTCCGTAACACATTTCTATCGGGTTCGTAGACACTGCAGCAAGAGAACAAACCAGGCACCCAGTATGAGCAGGTCAAGAACGCCCGGTGGGACACGGCTGTCCGAGGGGGCAGACGTCGGGCTCACGGACAAATGGGGATGACAACACCAACACGGATCGGGGTCGGAGTCAAGCCGGTCTCCCCAGGCAACATGAACTCAGGGACAGGTTTAAATTGCTTTTTGTTCGGGGGTTGGGGGGGAGTAGGGGGGAGGCTGGTGGGGGGGGGGGCCAGAAAGGCCTGCAGGCCAGTTGCAACCTGTGCTAGACTTCCTTTCCCTGGCCCTGAGATGTGAAAGAGGAAATATCTAAGCAACTTTGACAGGAGAAGACGGAAAGTCATCTTACAGCAGACGGTAATTACAGGGATGTGTAAATAGAAATTATGAGCATATCCCCTCTTTCGAGGCAGCCTCTGAGTGTTAGATGGGAAGATTCTCGTTCATTTTTTCGCTCTCGCTTTTGGTGATCCTTTCATTCATTAACTAGCTCCCTAAAGAGCTGTTACAGCTCCATGCTGCAGTGGTTTTCACAGCTACGAGCCCTTCTTCTGATCTCGGTTAATCAGTCAAATCGTCAAGCGACTACTGAATCGATTCTTCCTTCTGATATATTTGACACGATCACTCCTCCTAACTATGAAAAATGTGCCAGGAAGAAGGCGGTGCAGGCCATGAAGGGAGAGAACGAAAATTGAATTATGTCGTGTCATCAAGGAGCCAGGTCTTTTTGTGGAAGAAAATTAATATCTATTCTCCCAAAATACAATTATGAAGTGCCCAGACACCAGACCGCTGGAAGAACGAAGGAAGAAATAAAGTGTCCCTTCCTCTCATGAGGAGAACATGAAAGGGCGAATGCACCTCACGGTAAGGAAGTGAGCTGTTTTACAAAGGGAGGAAGTGCGCTTGTTCTGTCCGCTCCCTGCGTCAAGCAAGCTGGGCACAGACGCAGTAGCACAGCCGGTTGGAACCGAAACCAACCCACTGCCATTGAGTCGACTCCGACTCACGGTGACCCGACAGGACAGACTAGAACTGGCCCCCGGTGTGTCTGAGATGAAAACTCTTCATCTGAGTAGCAACCTCACCTTTCTCCTTCCAAGAGGATGTTGGTTTCGAACTGCAGACCTTATGGCAGGCAGCCCAGGGAGTCACATGCTATGCCACCAGGGCAAACCCCTCAAAATGAGTGCTGTGCTCTCTTTTCTAGCAGAAGCATCTAGTGGAAAGGGCCAATTCACCATGCTTTGCTTGGAGGCTCTGCTGGGTGCAGTGTGTCGAGTCTGAACACCAAGACTGACTGCTCCTCTCTTAAACAGCTAGGGGCTCACAAACACCTCTCCCCACAAGTCTCTCTCTTTATAGCCCAAGTGTCCTCATGATAAAGCGGGGTGTTTTCTGGGGTTGCTACAAGATTTAAGGGTAGTGGTAACACATACAAGGGCAACAGAAGATATGTATCTTCTAAATCAGTGGTTCTCAACCTTCCTCATGCCACGACCCTTTAAAACAGTTCCTCTTGGGTTGTGGTGACACCCCCCCCCCCCATAAAATTACGTTCGTTGCTACTTCATAACTGTAGTTTTACTACTGTGATGAATCGTGTGACCTTGTAAAAGGGTAGTTTGACCCCCCAAAGGAATCGTGACCCACAGGGTGAGAACCACTGATCTGAATGTAGGCATTTTAGATGCCAAGAGACCCAATCGATCACAATTAAAATCTTGCTGTTAATAGTAAAAAGATCTGAGGGTGCACAAAAACCTGTGACGGTGGAGATTTTTAATTCACTGGATGTCATTTTTATCAGAGTAGCTATCTTTGGTAAAAGAGAGAGGATTTAGGCTATGGTCCTGCAGGGAACACACAATAAGCAGGAAATAAGTGGAGACGAGTATCCAAAAAGTTCATGGAAAGATGACCGTGAAAGATGACAAAGGCATTCACACATTTTCTGAAACCCCCACACCCCCACCTTACTGTTCATCCCTCTCTCTGCTCATGGGGCCAGAACGTCCCTAAATGGGCTGTCTGAGGGCCAAGCCCAACATGCTTCAGGCAAGGCTGTGACAGCGCCGTAGGCATTTCATTTAAATTTAAGATTAGGGAGCGTTAAAATACCCAGAACTGTGTAGCCTATTAGCATTTTAATTCACCCTTAGTACATTACCCAAAGTTATTGGGTTTGGAAAGCAGTGACCTTCCTGTAAAGGGGGTCTGAGATCTGAAGCCAAGTGAGCATCTCATCCTGGTGGCTGCAGTGACAGGGAACGGCACCAGGGAGGCACGAGACGGAAGTGGCACCTGATACACAGAGACAGCCTTCTAGCCCGAGAAAAGAAGTGTGATCTGGTGTCCCAGACTCCCAATAACAAGCCTCAACTTTCAGGACGGGGGCGAGGAGATCCTTTGAACATCTAACTTGTGCACAAAACGGGCCTGAACCCAGAGGAGAATTCTGGTTTCACTCTGAACATATGTGTGCTAACTTTTGGACAAATACAAGCATGTGCAGTTAAACCATGTCTGTCTGACATGTACATGTGATACATATTTAGTGTGTGTTAAATAGATGGAGATGTAAAACATAGGTATTGAATACATGCTCACATCATGTTGGCCCTCCCCTCTTGAGAAGAACCCGCTGGCTGCCCTGAACTTCAACACAAACACTTCCACACACATCCTCGACTGCCCTCAGCCGGTTCCCAGCAACCACACGGACAAGACTGGGGTGATGCACAAAGTGGGCTGATGGACGATGGAGCGGGAGGGTGATTTTCCAGGCTTCCAGAAGCCCCGCCCACCCGCCCCTTGCCCCGAGAAGAATACCTCCTGCATCTGCTGGCGGACGACTGAAACTCCACAACTAGAGAGTCACTGCGCTGGTTTAAGATGTCTTCTCCCCTGTAAGAAAGGGGAGCACCACAGGGGGAGAAACACGGTCAACCTGAGCACCGGCTGTATCTGGTGTGCCTGGCTTCTCAGCATACTCCCAAAAAACCAAGGGGAGAGGGCATCGGGGCTCTGGGGTACGAAAAAGACAGAGGCAAATGTATTTATTCCTCTTGTTGTGCAGCCTAGGTCAGCGGTGGAGCGGGTGAAAACTTTGGACTGCTAACCACAAAGTCAGCAGTTTGAAACCAGCTAACACCAGCTCCCCCTGAGGGTGCAAGATGGAGCTTTCTAATCCTGGAAAGTTGTAGTCTCCTACCCTGCTCTCTAGGGCCACTATGGGTCCGCATCCATTCAATTGCGGGAAGGCTGGTTCCTTTCCTTCTCTTCCTTCCAGCCTTCTTTCTTGTGTTCAAGGCAAAGGCAGGCAAGACAAACACCAGTATCCAAAAGGCGAAACTCTAACTCAATGCATCCTCTGGGTCAAGAAGGGAGAATTGCTTCAGAACTGGGGCCAGGGGGCAGCTGGTCCTCTTTACACATTACCCAACACCTTTAAGCCGACCCAGGGCATGCCAAGATGCAGGCTACTGCAGGAGCGAGGGGCTGCCTACAAATGCAGTCTAGGTTTCTAATACTAATAAACACCCAGAAACCCCTAGGGCCATGTGCAGGTCGTCTGTCAATAGAAATTCTGTAGACATCTCACAAGGGCCCACCACCATCATGCTGCATCACACAGCACCTACCACACCATCTGAGGAAAACCAAATATCCCAAAGGACAGGGGTTCCCCTTCTGCAGAGGAGAGGAAGGGAAGGGAAGAAAAAACAAAAACAGGAAACAGGAAACAGAACTCACTACCTTCAAGTCAATTCCAATTCATAAGGACTCTACAGGTAGACAGGTTGAACTGCCCCTGTGGGTTTCCAGGACTGAAACTCTTTAGGAGGGTAGAGAGCCTCTTTTGTCTCTTAGGCAGTGCTTGGTGGTTTCGAACTGCTGATCTTGTGGTTGATAGCCCATCAAGTAGAGGAAAAGAGAAGTGATTCTTCCGAGCTCTCTCCTTCCTTGGCTGTGGGTTCACAGCATTCAGACATCGAGGCAGCCCACCCTCTCCCTCTCCTGAACTAGAACCTCAAGATGCCCGGAGTTGATTCAGCCCACAGGAACTACTGCATCGCCGTCTGCTTCAAGCTAATGCCAGTGTAAAGGGGGCTTCCGCCCCTATCTCTCCCTCTGGGTCTGGGCCGTTCCCTCTTCGGCCCGCACCAGGTGTTTCGACCCATTCACACTGGGTTTCTCCGTCCCTGTACTGGGCGAGTCCACCTTCCTCCTACCAGTGACGTCTCTGCAGCCACTTACAAGCCCAGACGGCATCTTTCCCGTGCTCTCTCCTTTGTGGCACGCAGCCCTCTGCCGTGTACCGCCATTTAAGCAACACAGCAAGGCAAAAATGGCCATGCCATCTGCTTCTGAAGCAAAGGCTCTCTTCCTGGCCATCCTGAAAGGCAGGCAGCTTCCCTAGGGAGCACTGTCTCAGGTGACAGAAAATGCTGATCCGTGGCGGGCCAGCGTCATATGCAGCCCGCTCGCAAGAGTTGGAAGTTACGAATCAGGAGTCCTTGAGACTAGCAGATGGTAAAAATCTTTATCATCTGTAAAGTTTCCCCTTATTTTCATAAAAACTACAAGGATTGCATTCCTCAAATGTATGTCACCAAATGTATTTATTTATTTTGCATGAAAGCGGAGGCAGCCAACTGCTACAATATTATTTATTGCAGATGCATAACATTCCCCCCACCCTGGATAAATCTTTGTAATCAACTGTATTTAAAAGACCTGCTTATTTTTAGACTGAAAGAAACAGCAAATGCGTTCAGAACATTTCTGATCATTTCCCTCTTATTTGCTTTTCAATCTCTACAAGGAGGTATCTTGTAGAACTCAGACCTAAGAAAATTATGGTACTTGAGGAAGAATAGATGCCCAAACATGAAATCATCATTTCCAAATTAATTTATCCTTGATCATACAGTAGCAGCATGGAACGAAGTAATAGTATTACCTGAGGGTCTGATGGCATCTCCCCCCACTGAGTTTATCGCCGTTCACATACACATGCTTTAATTATCCTTGCAATGTCTCTGGGAGGCATACGGGGATAGTGAGCACGACTGGATTGCTTTTTCTTAAAGATCAAGGAACTTAGGCTAAGAGTGTAATCATCCAAAGACACTATAAAGCACACATCGTGTCAAGGGCACAGCCATGCTCAAAGTCCTCTACTTATCTCTGCCAGGAGCTACCCAGGAGCCAGACTTCCTAAAATTTCCTATCTGTAAGCCTCGTGCAACTTAGTAGAGTGAGCATAAGGCTCACAAGTAAAAAACAAGGCAAATGGAGCAAAGGGAATCCAGTTCCCATTCAGGTAGAACTACACGAAGCATCCTGGAATATTGGCTTCGATGTTAAAATTTGTTTTTAGATAGCCTCAACAAAACAAAAACTCATTGCTTGCAAAATGATTCTAATTATGGTGACCCTCTAGGGCAGAACTGCAGTTGTGAGTTTCGGAGACTGTTACTCTTTACGGAAGTGGAAAGACCCATCTTCCTCCCTATGAGTGGTTGGGGGTTTCATGCTATTGACCTTTGCAGTTACTGACCATGATGCCACAGCCACCAGGACTAGAAACAACCAAGGACATACACACATCTCTGTACAGTACACAGGGGGGAACACCTATTCATAAAATGTAGAATTGTGTAAGAGAGGACAGATGAGTGAACTAAGAGGTCATAGGCTACAAACCAAGCCAGCCACGGCTCATAGGATTACCACTTTCAGCAACCCCATCTAATCATCAGTTGGTTCCTATCTTTCCAAGCCACCCTACAGGAGGAAAAGGTAGTAAAATCCGGCTGAGCCTGCCTTGACCTAGGTGTTCTGACTTGGAGGGACTGCAAGTCTGGCTACTGCACCGATCCACATTCAGCCCCTATAGAGGTGAACACTTGATACAACCACATTCCCCATGGGCACTTTGCCAAAGGTGGTGGTGGTGGTGGTTGGGTGCCTTAAAGTCAAGGAGGTCTCACGACACAAGGTAGAACATGGTTTTCTTGGTTGTCATCACCACAGGGGCAGATGTCCCCATTGCTTCTGCCACGGAGCCTTCAGGAGGGGGCTTCCACCATCATCATTTGAGATAAAAGCTGAGGGTTTACCTGTGCTACTTGGATGACTTCCTAGCTATATGGCACTCCTCCATTACGATCGTCCAAGTGTTTCCATAACCTTTAAAAACACCATCCAACCTCCTGGTGTGTCTCCAAGATTGTGACCCAGAGGCATGGTCAAGCAGAAGCAAAGGCTTATCAACTATACTTTGAAGAAAGAATCCTGTTTTCCATGTTTCACAACGACTGTGCTCTTCAAAGTGCAGAATTGTGATTTCCTTTTGTCCTAACGCATTTACTGTGTATCCCGTGAATGCCGGTGCTAGATGCCGGGGAGGTTATCAGGGTGACAGTTTATCCTGCTGCTGAGAAGCTACCAAGTGAGGGGAAAGGCAAAGGTGCCCCATTCCTGAGCAGGGAATGTTGACATAAGATGGTCCTGGCATCAGGAGATGGGGAGTACAGGGGGTTCAAGATAGCTTGCTACAGAACAGCTTTTGGCTGCGTCTCAAGATAAAGGACAAGTGGGGAAGAGGGAAGAAATGTGGTATGTACACGACACACAAATTAACCATTGCTCTTGCTGGGCCTTAACTGCTCTTACTGGGCCTTAACCAGGAGGTGACTGAGATCCATGATGCCCAGGTGTGCAGAGTCCATCTGCTCCATCAGGTTTGGGGCCGCAGAGCACCAGGTGTGTCTCCCAAGGTGCCTGGGAACTGCCAAGTTCTAGGCTAAGGGGCCTCAGAGAATATTTGGATTTGGTGACCCTGACTTCCCCTCCCCTGCCTCACCTTATTTCTCTCAAAAGTGGACGGACATTCTATGGGAATTTAAAGTTTAACTCCTTTTGTTTGTCTGGCTGTTGCAGTCTCTGGTGGATCACATGCTATGGGAGTTTACCCAGTTCCTTTCTGAAAGCCTGTTTGGTTTGGAGCCGTGACTCCAAAGAACAGCAGACTGGGAGCCCAGTTGGCATCAGACTCTCTGTGAACAGCCTGGCCCCCGAAGAGACAGTATTTTCAGATATTTAAAGTGCTGGACGATGTGCTCACAAGCCCCCTGGGCTTGGATTGGCAGCCAGGAGACAACGAGGAGAAGGCACAAGGTGGAGACTATTCCATAGTTACTCCTCCGTTCCCTGCTACGGCAACATTAGCAAGTGGGTGTAATTAAGAAGCTTAATCAAACCCTCCGAAATTATAACAATCGCTTTACATTTAAATTTAATGAGTCAAACTAATTAACATCCCTTTTATTTATAAAGTAAATAATAAGAGATCAGGAATCCTCTTCTAAGTTACATAAGAGGAGGGGTGCTTTAGTGTACTTGCAAATGCCTTCTCTAGAGTAGTCCAGAGGCGATGGCAGGTCTGTAAGGCAGAGGGGTGCCCAGGAAGTGAGCAAGTGATAGAATCAATTCACACACACACACACACAAAGGCTTGGGCTTGAGTTACAGCTTGGCAAAGATGCAAGAATCCAGCCAACAAGCTTTTCCTGTGGTTATGGAGATAAGGGTGGTGGCAAGGGTGGTCGTGATAAACGATGTTGGTAGTGGTGAGGAGAGTAGTGGTGGTAAGGGTGGTGTTGAGTATGAGGGTGGAGAGCTGGGCGGTGGTGAAGTAGCTGCTGTGGCGTGAAGCCAACCAACAGGATATATTAAATGTTTTAAAACTTGAAGACCCCACCATGTTCTCCACTTACTTAACTGTCTTCTTTGTGAGTAAACCCACTGCCATTCCCTGCACCTGTTGCTCTATTTTCCTCCAAAATCTTAATTCCATCGTCTCACCATCATCTTTGTAACTGTGACACACACACATACACACACACACGGACTAATTTCACCTTGGGTACCTTAATAAGGTCAGCCCAACTTTTCACTTGAGTTTCTCTCAGTCTTCATCCGATCACAGAAAGCACCATCTCCTGAGAGCACAGTGGGTGGCTGGTGCCATCATTACAACTTCTCCTGCCCCATCACCCTGAGAGCATGGGGGCACTGGAGAGCAGTAGAGAAGCAAACAACACAGAAAAATGCAGCCCAAAACATTCCCAGGGAAACAGCCTTTTTGTGTGACCTCTGCCATCTTCAGTACCCATCTGGTCCACATTTACACTTTGGTCATAACAACCACCACTGCTAATTTTCAGCTTCCAGCCACTGTACCACAAACACTTTACAGGCATTATTTTATTTATCCATCTGAGGAATCCCAAAAGGTAACATCTCCATTCTACTAATAAAGAAATCGAGACTCTGAGGCTAACTGAAGTGGCCACGTCACATAACCAGTAAATGACAAGGGTCAGATTTGAAATCAAGCAGCAAACAGCCTTTTAAAAATAATTTTATTGGGAGCTCATACAACTCTTATCACAATCCATACACGCATCTACTAGGTCAAGCATATTTGTACATATATTGTCATCATTTCTCAAAACATTTCCTTTCTACTTGAGCCCTTGGTACCATCAGCTCCTCATTTTCCCCCTCCCTCCCCAGGATCCCCTCCTTCACAAATCCTTGATCATTTATGAACTATTATTTTGTAATGTCTCACACTGTGCAATGTCTCCCTTCATCCATTTTTCTATTGTCCATCCTCCAGGGAGAGGTTTTATGTAGATCATTGTGGCCGGTTCCTACTTTCTACCCCACCTTCTTCTTCTCCTCCTGGTAGTGCTATACTCGTTATTGGTCCTGTGGAATTTATCTGTCCTGGATTTCCTGTGTTTCCAGTTCTTATCTGTACCAGCGCACATCCTCTGGTGTAGCTGGATTTGTAAGGTAGAACTGGGATCATGATAGTGGAGGAGGAGAGAAAGCATTAAAGAATTAGAAGAAAATTAATCATCATAGCTCTACTGTCTGGTGTGTCTCCTTGCCGTGACCTTTCTGTAACAAGATGTCCAGTTTTCTATAGATGGACTATGGGTTTACACTCTGCATTCCCCCTCATTCACAATATGATTTTTTTGTTCTTTGATGCCTGATACCTGATCCCATTGACACCTCATGATCACACAGGCTGGGTGCTTCTTCTTTGTGGGCTTTATTGCTTCTCAGATAGATGGTTGTTTGTTTATCTTAAAGCCTTTACGATCCCAGATGCTAGATCTTTTAATAGCCGGGCACCATCAGCTTTCTTCACCATGTTTGCTTATGTACCATTTGTCTTCAGCGATTGTGTCGGGAAGATGAGCATCATGGAGTACCAATTTAATGAAACAAAATATTCTTGCGTTGAGGGAGTACTTGAGTAGAAGTCCATCCATCTGCTACTTTAATATTAAATACATGCACATAGATCTATTTCCTCATCATATATTTACATATTTACATATGTACATGCCTATATCTATACCTCTATAAATGCCCTTTGCCTCCTAATTCTTTTCTCTAAACCCTTTCCCCTTGTCCCACTATCGTGCTTAGCCTTCAATTGGGTTTCAGTAATTCTCTAGGTCACAATGCCCCTGGAACAAGCCTTACCAGGCCTCCTACACCTTCCTCTCACACACAATTCTTCAGAATCTGTTCCAAGTCCTTCTGGGGAACTTGCTCAAGGACAAGTGTAATGTCACCTCTACCCCCACCCTATGTTCTGTGAGTTAACACCAAACAAAAAAAGTTGTTAGTTTTAAAATATTAACATTTTCAAGTTTATTTTTCTAAGATTTTCCTAAGCCTCCTTGGTGGAAATAGGTTAACTTACAGAAATTCTTCTAAAACCTATCCAGAAATAAAACAGGGTAGCCAGCTAATATGGGTCAGCACTGGCAATTAATACCTCAGTCCCGCATTCTTTAAGCAGAAGAAGATGGTAAAAGCTGCAAGACTGGAGAGAATTGAAAAAATATATAAAATGGGGGATTACTTTCAGTGTGGAATTCTATATACGGAATCCCTTAAGGATTACAGATACCCATGGTAACGGTTCTTCATAACTCAGCTGGTTTAGGCAAGCCACTGCTGCAGTCTGGACCTGGGCACAGCTCTTCACCAATCCCTCACTGACTACCCCCAAGTCCATTTCCAAGTCAGCGGGAAGGATGACTGCTTCAAAACTCTCTCAGGAACACTACCTGTGACCTCTCAGACAAAGGTTAGGTGTTGTTTTTTTCATTCCTGTGGGACCCTAAGTCTTGGTGCTGTGAGAAACAGCAGTGGGCTCTAATGGAATTGTCCCACGAGAAATAAATCACCAGGCTATACACAGCAGGCAGTTTTCACATAGGCCTGCCATGTACTGCCAACAACAGAAGTTCATTTCAGTTTCCTAACGGATTCTTCTCTTTAACCTGACAAAAGTACCTGGGATGAAACAATTACTCTGCCTACCATCTTCTCTGTGATCAGACATAAAGATGTGGCCCAGCCTCATCAAAGAAGTAACTTAACCAAACCAACCACTTACAAAGTCCCTACTATGCTATTTCCAAGAGCTCAGTTCCAGGTGGGACCACAGTGTTGTCCTCCGTCACAGGTGTCCAGAGTAAAAATAAGGCACACACACATACACACACACCCTCCCCCCACCCCCCAGTACTCTTCATGTGAGAGCCAGTAAATTACTTTCCTTTCACCAAATGCTAGGCTGAATTTCATTTACACTTTCAGCTCCTAACGTCTACTTCCTGGGATTTTCAAAGGCATATACACAATGAGGCATTTGAAAGCAAGCCTAAGTCCTCTCTTATAACCAAGAAGACCTATGGCCACTCAATCCCTGCAGTGACCCTGACCACAGGAGATGTGGGGTCCAATGCCATAAGGCAGAACGTTGCCTGAGGCCTGTCACCCACCTCCCTGCCGCCTCAAGAATGGCTCTTCCAGAATCAAGGATGGCCCTTCCAGCACCCAACTCCCTAACTTCTTTCCCACCCTGAACCACAGCCAACTGGTTCCCAGAAGACTTCTGAAAAGCAGTTAAGTATCACCTTGGGTAACTAGTAGCAGTGGAGCTGAATTAGTTCACCTGGGAGGTACAGAAGGAGCCTTAAGCCAGATTGGAAACAAATAGAGCTGCCCTTAGCTACAAGTAGAATGTAAAAGGGCACGTCATGGCTAAAACAATCTCCTGCTTTCTAATCAGCCTGACAGGCCACCTATTAGGGTCTTCAGGATTGACAACAAAGGTACAAAGGACTATGCACTGACTTATTGTTTGATCTGGGAGGGAAGGAGGCCCCATTTGAAGAAGAGAGTGGACTTCTGGGAACACATCCGTTCATCAGCTTTGCTAGGGATCTCGGTGGGCAATGGGACTGGAAGAAGTATGTGGATTACAAACATGACTCCTTGTGAAATAAGGAGTCAAACAGCCCTGGGGGAAGTTTCGGCCTCAGTAGGTCACCATGAAAGCAGCAGTGGGACAAGAGACCAGAGCTCAGTTTCTATGTGACCCTCACTTTCCCACCCCCTGACCTGCCACCCCAGCCTTTAAGCCAGTGGTTTTCAACCTTCCTAATGCCGCAACCCCTTACTACAGTTTCTCATGTTGTAGTGACCCCCAAGCATAAAATTATTTTCATTACTACTTCCTAACTGTCATTTTGCTCCTGTTATGAAAGGGTCTTTGACCCCCAAAGGACTCACGACCTACATGTTCAGAACCTCCATGGCCACCTGCTTGCTCTCATCTTGCTTTTCCTCATCCACAAACAGGTTCGAGGTTCTCCAACCTTTAAAATATAAAGAAAAGGCTGGGCTCTCTCTCTCCTTTGCTGGGCACTGCTGAAATGGCGTGATTCCCTTTAAATGGGTTGGGAAGGAGACCCTGTCCTGGGATGTCCACAGAGCTGTCTACGTGTACTGCCCCTTTCTTTCCTGTGCTTGGTTTTCCTGAACTTGTGTGAGCTGGGAAGGTCACAGCTCCCTTCCTGTGCAATTAGTGGGTAACTCCTTTCACTCTCTAATAATCCTCAAAGTTATCCATGCTGTCTTAGATGTTTTCTTCCCTGGGCTTTATGTGCTGCATGCTCAGAGCCTCCCTCCTGCCCCCTACCCCTTGCCCCCAGCAAGTCCCAGGTTTGCTTCCCACAATTGTATTTCTAGGCGCCCCCTTCAGACGCTATTGTCACTCAGAGTTGGATGCAAAACCTCCTGAGCAGGACTGGCCTCTTCTACATCACAGTTTCCCTAGTTCACGTCGTTCATGCCTTGTTGGCAGGCCCCACCTGTATGTTGAGGATGGGCGAGGCTCCAAGTCTCACCAAACTCTCAGACCGCAATGGGTACTTGGCCTGAAGTCAAATTTCCCATAGCCACACAGTTCATGCTCACTGCCCTTCCTGTCCAGCCACCACCTCTGTTGGCCACCTCAGGTCAAAAAGCTATCTTGACTCTTGACACGTTCCGCATCACTGTCCCCATCACCTGTCAACTCTATCCTTCAAGATCACTCAAATGGCTCTGCCTTAGTCCTGCGCCACTGCCTCTGCCTCCATCCAGACAATCATTACCTCGCTCAGATCCCTGCGGGGCCTCTAGTGGGTCCCTAACTGCTCTTCATGTGCTCCTTCCCATCAAAGGCAGACGGAGGGAGACTTTCTAAAACAGCATTCGAAGCATGTCACTGAGATGGCTCCACCCTGCCCACAGGACAGAGTCTAAATCCGGTTTCCATTCCAAAGAGCTGACCCTGACCGATCCCTCCAGTGACAACCCTCAATGCTCCCCATTTCTAGTCATGGTCTTTCGAGCCCAGGTACCCCCTCCTCTCTCTGCTTTGACAACCTGTGCTTTGAACCTGCCTGACTCCTGACTTTGGAGACCTTGGCTTTATGTTGTTTAGTCTGGGGACATTCCCTAAGCCCACCTCAACAGATCCCATGACCCCAGCCCTGGCGGAGACACCCTTCCTACCTCTTACATGGCACCCGAAGCTCTTTCCACAACCACGTTTCTTACAGTAATTATCCTAATCTTTCATTGAACAGTGTCATGATAACAGGGGCTGTTTATATAAAAAAATCTTATCTCTAGTACTTGGAAAAAGAGAAAGAGGAGGCTTTCTAGTCCTGGAAAGAGTGACAGCCTAGGAAACCCACCGGGCAGTCCTATCTTGGCCTGCAGGGTGGCTAGGAGTTAGCATCAACTTGATGGCAGTGAGGAAGGGAGCAAGCACCTGGAACTAGTAGCCCAGCACAGACTGGTTCCTAAAACATCACTTTAAAATTATGTGAACTCATTTCATTTCGCACCTGTCTTTTCAAAAACCTAACCCATCCACTTACTACGGTCAGAACAAATAGAACGATCCCCCACTAAGATCCAGAGCCCTAGAATGTTTGCAGGTAGAGAATGAAATAGCAAGAAGAATTTTAATAATAGTAATACTGAACAACTGTTGGGTACTCATGAACTGGTTTAAAAAAGTCTATTTTTTAAAAAATCTTTTACCTGCTAACAGAAATATAGCTTTACAATATAAAATCTTAATAAATGAACAAATAAAAGTTAAAAGTAAAATTCATGCGTCAGAAAATATCATTGGGTGACATTTTCAAGTGGAAAAGAGGGGCATAGGAAAATTTAGATAACTTACCCAAAGTAACACAGCAAGTGTTAGAGACAAAATTTTAATTGTAAATTCCAGGATAACTCTGAATATCAAGAATACATGTAAATGAAACTCCTCAAACAGTAAATTCTCTTAAATAGCCTACTCTCATTAAAGAATAATTCATAGCTTACATACAAGGCACCAACAAGACATTAAAAAAACTACCCCGACCCCAAACATGTCACAGGAACTCTGGAGAACATCTTCCAATTTATGATGGCAAGTAAACACTGTGGTCAATTAAGTGTAGTGGGAAGGAAGACACTAAAAACTATAATAAATTATTTGAACTCTATGGTTCTATAACTCATTCTAGGCTAATGGCACAAAAATGATTAGCTCTAAAGATAGCCAGGTGTCTAAAACCCTACAGAATGAGAGCTGTCTTTGTATACCTAACACATCATTCTCAGATTCCCAATTCCAATCAGACATGTAATCTATCATAAAACAGCCCATGTGAGCTCGTCACAACATTAGGAGTTTGATACATGATGGTGCTAGCCACATAGGGTGACAACAATCACAGTCTTTCAAGAGCTGTTGCAGAGCTACTCTGACTGCAGGCTTGTTTTTTGTTATCCTAAAATACTTCCCTCCTCTCATTCTCTTCCCCAGCCATCTCTTGTACATTTCCCATGTATAAGCATAGACACAGACACAAAGAATAAATGTTAAATCACAACAGCGCAGGAATTCTTTGATAGATAAATTTATCAATGTAAGACCCCAGGCACTATATCTTTTGATAGCCGGGCACCATCAGCTTACTTCACCACACAAGCTTATGCACACATTTGTCGTCAGCAATCATAATAGGAAGGTGGGCACGCAATGTTATGCTTTTTAGTTTTTTGAAACCTGCTAACTGATCCCTTTGACACTTCGTGGGTTTTGTTGCATCTGAGCCAGAAGGCTGCTTGTGTATTTTCAAACCTGAAAGTAAACAAGTGGTCATCTAGCTTAGAAGCAACAAAGCCCAGATGGAAGAAGCATACAACCTGTGTGATGACGAGGTGTCGAAGGGACAAGGTATCAGCCATCAAAGAATGAAAAATTATACCACTATGAATGAAGGGGAGTACAGAATAGGGACCCAAAGCCCATCAAAAGGTGAAGCAACATGCCCTTACCAAGGTGTCACAAGGAGGAGATGAGCCAGTCAAGATACAGTGTAGCAACAATGAGATATACAACTTTCCTCTGTAAAGAAAATGTGGGAAGAATGCTCTTCTGTCTCAAACAACTGTGCAAAGAACAAAAGGCAGGGTGGAGTGGGCAATAACTGACACTTAACAGCCCATGAAATCTCATGCTCCATCCTTAACTTCTGATAATTCAAGATCAATGAACTCTCTAGGTTAACAGGAGAACTTATATTCTGTAGGCTTTTACCTTGGATCCACAGTTTTCTGTGCCCACTCCCTCCCCCCCACCACACACACACACACACACACACACACACACACACACAAACACACACTGCAGAGCAGACAGAGCCTCCCTTCTCCAGACTTCAGAGGGCACACCTCTCAGAATTCCCTGAGAATAAAGCCTGGTGTACAGTGGGCAGTTGTTGACTGAGTGAATGGGTGAATAAACAAGTGAAGGAACCGCCAACCTTCTCTCTCCCTTGACTCCTTTACCCTGATGTGTCTGGAAACAGCATGCTGGGAAAGCAGAAGGGCAGCAAAACCAGGGAACAGCCTCAAGGTGGTAAACTGGCAGAGTGGCTGCACCAATGGGCTCACATCTAACGATGGTGCGGGAGCTGGCAGTGTTTCTCCTGCTCTGCAGAGGATGGCTAAAAGTTGGAACCAACTCACCAACACCTAGAGAGAACATGTCAGATGCATTCGGAAAGAAGCAACTGCTAGGAGTTGATAAAACCATCTGTGACACACACACACACACACACACACACACACAGGGCCAGGGACAAGGGTGAGGCTGGCACAGGAGCGTGCCAGTGTTTGGTCACTAGGGGTCGAAGCTGGCATGAGGGCACCGACCAACAACATCTATAAGTATATACACGACTGGCACAAAGAGAACTAGAATTATCACACTGTCCTTTAGCAACTGAAAAAATAAGTAAATCTACATTCATTAACAGAAGATACTATACCACTCCAATGGAAAACATACTGGAAAAATGTTCATCTGGTAAAGTGGGAATTACGGAGGAGAAACAGAAGAATACTTCCTACTTTGTTGCCAATTAAATATCCACCAGGCCCAGAACTGCCCGCAGCCCTTCTTCCCTGGCAAAGATATTAACGCCGGCCAGCAATTAGGAGCTATTGACAATGAAGAGCCACTCTGTGTCCTCACGTCAAGGAGGGTAATAAACTGATCCACACATTGATCAGGGGTTGTAAGAAGTGAATGAGGTAATGAACACAAACGTGCGGTTGAAAATGTCAACGTGCTCGGCCAAGGTACACTGGCGGTAACAGCTGAACTGACGGGGACTCCAGTGCCCCATAGCGCTGAGAGAAAGAACACTCCTGACCTATCTCGGGCAGGCGGCCTGAGCAAGAGCACATGGAATATTGACTCTGATCCAGGGACTTCCTACTGAGAGAACTACCAAGCACATTTAGAATTTCACCACAGCACTCCTCATAATCACAAACACAAACCCACTTTATTACCAATTAAACCTTTCTTAAGAGATGGTTAACAAAGTATGGCATTTCTATAACAGAGGACTGTATAGTCGGGTGGAGAGAATATAACTGCACAGGTATGGAAAGCATCTAGGTCATATATATGAAAAGAAGCTGTGGATCAGCATGAGTTATATAATTGCTTTTGCATACAACAGTGTATGTGTTTATTGCTACATGAAAAATGTAAAGGTCGTTGTCTCAGAGCTGAGCTATGGAGTGGGAAGAAATAAATATTCTTCCATTTTGCATAGGTGTTTTTACAAGCACGTAATGCTTTTATATACTATATATTTGCAATGTACATTTTAATTTGTTCTCCTTCCGACCTATCAATAAGCATGCAAAACTTACAATTGAGGCAGTGAGTTTTGTATACAGGCTAGCACACGTCCTCCACTGTACCAGGAAACTGCTTCTCCCTACTAGGTCAGACCTTTTTGTTCCCCTTCCCCCAAGTCCCCAAATGCTCTAAACCAGATGTTGTCAAACTTCACCTCCAGACTCTAATCCCAGTCAGACTCCATGATGATCGAAGACTTTCAGAATCTCTCACGATTTTTTTTGTACGTGGCCATGTCCCACCTAACCCCATCACTCTCCCCACCCCCCCAAAAAAAAATCACTGCATAGGTCCTGAGGGCATCTAATTGATTCTGTTTTCAAATTATCTGGGTCACTAACAATCTGCCTCACTTCCAAAGATCACTCAGAAACAAGGAGGCCTTCTGCTACCAGGCTGGGAGAAGGTTCTCTTAAATGGAGTCAAAGTGTCTACTTCTTCCAAGGTACATAGAACTTGAAGACTGGCAAACTGGGGAAGCAGGCTAGGAACTTCCCATCCGAGCAGGATAACAACTCAAGTTGACGACAGATTTCCCTCTCGTCTTATCCCTCAAATCTCTTCAACCTTTACCATGTCACCGGAACTTTGATAGGTGTTGTTTTTGTTTTAATATGAAAGCCTCCTTATCTCTCATCTAACCAAAACCTGTTTATTGTTTCAAAAATACTACTCTTTTCGGGAAGCAGGTAATAAAAATGGGTGTTCTGGTGAAAATCAGAGTAGGATCGCTTCCTTCGTCCCAAATATGGGCATTTTAAGTAACTGTCTCAGACTAGGATTTACAAACTTGTTCTATTCAGGAAACTGTCCTGAACAAAGAAAACATTACACAGGTGCTCGAACTGAAACAAAGAAGCAAAGGAAAAGCCCCAGGAGTAGAAACCCCTCTTTCTCTCAGCACAGCTGGTGATTTCACACTTCTGACCCTGATGAGGATCCAGCGCCTAACCCCTGTGCTATCAAGGCTGTTTTTGCTCAGGGAGACAGTCGCATTCAAAACGAGCAAACAACTTGAGGACCCAGTGAGAAAAAGAGGAGTTGAAACAGATGGTCCAAGAGGTACTAATAGTACTTTGAAGCCAAGAGGTAAGGGACCTCTAAGAGCTGAAGCCACAAGAAACCACCTGGGTGCGTACGCTAACGGCATGTGGGGTCCTGCTCAGACGCTCTTCAGAGCAACAGCATGCCGTCTTTCTCGCAAGGGTGCAGGGACTGCTTAATGGCAGCTCAGGGCTGCATCCTGCCCTCGGGATGTTTCCCTCAGCAGAAGTCCCCAGGACTTATCGGCGTGGCGTACCAATGCCAGGCTCGCTTGTCTCATTGTGATAGCTGTGAAGGTCATGACCAGCTCCAGAGCGGAGGCTGCATCCCCATTCAGCTTCTCCCTCGCCCAGCCTTGTTGCTTGCACTCCTCCAGAGGAGTTCCTGTGGAGACCATTCCCCAATCGCTGTCTCCAGTCGAGTTTCCATCTTGGGGGTGGGAAGGGAGGGGAGGGGTGCTGTGTGGTGGTGGTGATGGTGGTGGTGTGTGTGTGTCTCTCTCTCTCTTGGAAGCCTGTCCTAACAAAGGGCCGGTGTATACAATGTCAGGCCCCAGAGCACAAGGCAGAAATGGGGGCCACGAAGGACCTGAGCACCAGGGAGACTCAGGAGAGGTTGAAGAACACCAACATGGGAGCGATGGTGAGGAGGGTGCCGAACCTGGCAGAGGGGAAAGGGGGCACCCTAGACGTAGAGGTAGGAGACATTAAGGAAAGGAGGGCCCGGGAGCAGGCCATTCACTTTAAGGACTTGGACTCCTCTCCCATAGAATGGGCGTCACGGCAGGGTTGGGAGGTGGGCAGGGACCTGCGATCGCGCAGGTGTTAACTATAGCGCTTTGCCTGCCACATTGAGTTCAGCATCAAGGGGATGAGGGCCGATGCAGGGAGACCCGGGAAGAGGCTGCCACCATCATTCAAATGAGAAAAGACTGGTCTTAGTAGGGAGGAGGCAAGCAGTCAGTCGTTGGTTCTGGGTCTATTTCTAAGGTAGAGTCAACCGATTTTCCTATCAGATTGGCTTGGGAGGTGAAAGATGAGAAACAAGACGGACGGGGAGGGGAGGGAGGGGGAAGAAACGGGGAGCTGATATCAGAGGCTCAAGTGGGAAGAGAAGGCTTGGAAAATGATGATGGCGGCATGTGTGCAAATGTGCTTGACACACTGAAAGAATGTATGAATTGTGACGAGAGGTATAAGAGCCCCCAGTAAAAGTATTGAAAAGAAAAGACAAAGAAACAAGATGACACCAAAACTGAGACCTAAGAGGCCAAGCAGAGGAAGGATGTGGGTAGAGTAGAAGTGTGTGTGTGTGTGTGTGTGTGTGTGTGTTGGGGGTGGGCGGAAGTCGTCGATGAGAAGTTCACCTTTGGACGTGTTAGTTTTGGGATCCCACCGGGACATCCAAGAAGAGACAGCAAGCAAAAAAGACAAGGAAGTGCCAAGTTCAAGCGAGAGGTACGGGGTAGAGTTACATAGCTGGTAGTCATCCTTAAATGGCATTTAAGGATCTGACAGCTGAATGACATCACCAAGGTGGTGAGTGCAGATAGGGAAGAGGACCAAGAACGGAGACTAGGGCGGTCACAGCAAGAGCTCCAGGAGAGAGAAGGCAGCCGAAAGGAGAGTGAGGGGTTGCAGTGAGGCAGAGGCACACCAAGAAACTGAAGCGCCCTAGGAACCAAAATGAAGAAGGTATGCAAAAGAGGAGGGAAAGCGATCCGTTCTGTCCAACAACTGACAGAGCGAGGATGATTGCGAATCGGGTTCCCGAAACCAGAGACTCATGTACGTGTGGAGGAAGAAGGCAAAACCTTAACTAGAGTGAATTTAAAGCAGTCAGGAGAGGAATCTGGGAAAGAAAAATAGAGAAATTGTTGGGGATCTTTACCGGAAAAAAAAGTTCACTGCCATCAAGTTTATACCAATTCATTGCAACCTTATGGGACAGAATACCCGCCGGGGTTTTCCAAGATTGTACATGGTACAGGGTAGTCAGCCTCCTCTTTCACCCTTGGAGTGGTTGATGATTTCCAACTGCTGACCTTGCACAGTTAGCAGCCTACTGCAGGCATGGGTAGTGGTAGTGGAGTCAAGAGATGGAAGTCAAAAAAGCTATGCGTATGTCAGTAAGTGAGAACAATTCAGCAACGAGGGGCCTGTCAATACTGCAGGGGAAGGAGGGGAGGCTTGCTAGGATGATGTCCTTGAGTGGGCCGGGGAAGGTGAGATCCTGGTCACCAGTGAGAGGGAACGACTTTCAAGGAGGATCTGGGATGGTTCATCTAGTAACAGAAGGGAAAGTGAGGTGTCGATGGGAAGGTGCTGGCGTGTGGGTGGAACTTCTCTTCTGGTTGCTCCGACTGTCTCGGTGACGCAGGACGTTAGGTAACCAGCTGAAGGTGAGGTGAAGAAAGAGGTGTTGGAGGTTTCGAAGAAGAGAGGTGTGTGATTAGTCAGAAGAGTCCATCTGTAAACAGACGAGGGAAAGACCATCTGATTGCCAGGACGAGCCCACCTGCAATGGACCGCCAGGGCTTACAGGAGGACAGGCAATGTGGGGTGTAAATTCACCTCCTGGCCCAAGAGAGAGTGCACAGAATATTAGATGCCATCAGGAGGGGGGCTTTGCACTCAGACCTCCAACTTTTCCATTAGCAGCTGAACAGGATCGCCATGGGCAC
The DNA here is from genome assembly GCA_004026705.1 of Nesogale talazaci. Taxonomy (NCBI): domain Eukaryota; kingdom Metazoa; phylum Chordata; class Mammalia; order Afrosoricida; family Tenrecidae; genus Nesogale; species Nesogale talazaci. The sequence goes on from PVJH01007267.1 coordinate 64,549, forward strand.
TCCTTAATTTTGCCTTCACGGTGTTTGTTTTTTGCACTGACTTGGACCCTCATTTCCATCCCGACTTTGCCATCATCAGCGAGCAACAGATGCCTGTTCATCCTTCAGTCTCATCCTGCTATTCCCACCACCACCTCTGGTCTTTCTTGCTCACTCTGCGCACTCCAACAATTCACTGACATTCTGGGACCCACCCCCCCATTCATCTTTTTCACGGTCCTGTTCTGGGCTGCTTCAGGTTCGTGGTCAACCATACCACTCTTCCTGGTCAACACCCATCCTCACGCTCATCTCACTCGCTTTGCTAGGGGCGAGGTGGTGTTTCAAACCAATGTCCTTTCTATTAACAGCCAAGTGTTGAACCACGGGCCCACCAAGGCATCTAAAAAAAAAAAAAAAAAAGCAGCCATTGGAAATTCTATAGGGCACACTTCTAATCCGACAAACAAGGGATGGATTGGCAGTCGACTCCCCACAACTGGTTTGATCTACCTCCTCGTTTTAATTATTGCAGAGTATTGCAACAGCAGAGAACATTTCCTTGTGTTGTGCATAAGGTTGCCATGTGTCTGAGCCAAGACGCAGGCACCTAACAACAACATTGCAACGTCTTGGCTCATTCTGATGTTCTCCTGTGGCAGGTCACCGTTCCCTTTTCCCCATTACACAAATGGTCTGGGAAACATCGCTGTGCTGCCTGCTCTGCACTTACATGCTTCCCTAGAACGGACGATAACACCAAATATGTATTTTTAAAAGATATTCTTAATTTTCTCTCCAAAGATGCTGTCAGTGACCCAGCTATACTTCTTGGACCTTAACCAGGCGCCAACTAACTTCATGTACCAGGAGGGTTTCTGTTTGGTTGATTTGTATGTTTTTTTAAAGACTCAACTGAGGAAAGTTTATTCAACTAAGAAAGACAGGGAAATCAATCTGGGTATTCATAATTCCAAATAGTTAGCATAGAAGCACTCAAACCCCATCCCACCTTCCAAAACCAAATAAAACTTATTGTCGTCAAGCCAATTCTGACTTTGACGTTACCCTAGTGGACAAAGTAGAACTGTCTCGTGTGGGTCTTCAAGGTGACAAATCTTTATAGGAATAGACAGCTCCATATTTTTCCTGTCTTCCACCATAGGTGGGAGAAATCGAGACGTGGATTTTGTGCTGTTTTCCAGTGGGGTCAATTCCGAACCCTTACTGTGTTAGGTTGGTTCATTTAAAAGAAGGGGTGGCAGGGGAATGAAGGGAAAAAAAATATGCCTTTGAGAGTCAGCCCAGATGTGTCAGGGTACAGCCATACTCCATAAAGGTTTCTAGGGCTCATTTTCAGAAGTTGATCATCAGGCCTTTCTTGGTGCTCAAACTGTCAGCCTTTCGGGGAGTGGGCAGCGCAGTAACTTCTGGCATCACCCTGAGGACTGCTAGCTTAACAACACACCGCCCACCCCCTACGACCATCTCTCCTACCAGGAATCACTTCTCCACTCTCCGTGAGGTCTCTGTGCCCCACCCAAACTTACAACTCAGCACTGCAAGAAATCTCCTTTTCCCACTACAGTCTCCATCCATATTTGATACTGAATTTTGGATACTTGCACACATGATTGGGTGCAAAAGTTATTTGATGAAACATATCTGATGCTTCCATCCACTTGTGTGTGTGTGTGTGTGTGTGTGTGTGTGTGAGACTACCGTGACAATCCTGCCAACCATGCCTTTTTCCTGGGCTGCTGCCCTCTGGTTCAGCATCACGCTGCTACACTAGCCTCTGGGGCTGCGGTGGGAAGAGTCCCGTGTTTGTCTTTCTTACTCCGAGGTCATTTGAGAATATGCCAGGGTGGGCACAACCAGTTTTGACAGTCAGGGGACGCTCGCTCACCATCCCACTGTTGAGGGCTGATGCGTGTGGAGTGCGCAAGAGAATGCTGACAAGATTCTCCCACCAGTGGAAGCAATTGGTACTTGCCACTTGTTGATTTTGCGATGTTCTGAGGGAACGATGAATCAATGTTTATACAAATAAATGTTTACTTAACAAGACTTAAGTCCTTGTGCTGTTTAGAAAGCCAGGTGGTACAGAAAGGAAGAGGGGTGGAAGACACATTCTCAAGCAGTGACTAATCGCATCTCATTTTTTCGCCGTGAAAACAAGGGCAATTCTGCAGAGCCAATGTGCCCTTCCTACCCACGTGAACTAGTTTAGCAGGCACATTAGGTTGACAGGGGAAAGACTAAAAAAAATGAAACTCCAGAGTATATCCTCACTAATAATGAAAGAAATGGAAACCAAATGAGGATACTTGATGCTGCGAAGCACTGGGAGACAATGGCCTTCTTCACTGACGGTCAGAGTGCACACCAGGACACACTTCCTGAAAACAAGAGTTTACTTTGCAACACACACTCGGGGCTTGTCGAGCGGATCTTCCACCTTGCTGCGGTCGTTCTAGGAGCTGCCGAAAGGAAACAGTCAGCCCTGCAGAAAGAGATGTAATAAGGATCTCCTCCCAAGGGCTGTAAAATATAAAAGGGGTCACTGGAAGCAACACCTACTGTCCAATAGGAGGAAGTGATTGCACCACTATTTGAAAGGCTACGAAAACCCCCAAATTTCAGTAATATTGCACTGAATAGGGAATGCTCATATTAAATTATACAAACATATATGCTCTACATTTTTCATTAAAAATATACAAATAAACGAAGGCATACATGTGTTTACATATACAGGGAAAAAATCCTAAATGGACACAAACCAGTGGCCTGAGAGATAAAAAAACTTTTTTTTTTCCTTTTTCAAAAATGTTTTTATCATGAGCATTTTCTATGTACTATAAGAAGCATGCCAAGTCTGTTCCCGATGTGTGCAGTCTTTTCTATCTCAGTATATGACAATTAGCCCAAACATGGCAGAACCATGGGCTGGCTGGCTCTCTCTCTCTCTCTCTCTCTCTCTCTCTCTCTCTCTCTCTCACTGTCTCTCTCTCTCTCTCTTTATCTCACATCCACCAGAGAAAGTCCTGTTGGCTAAGCTTTAAAATATATCCACGGACTTGCCATCTACCTTGCTAGCATCTTAGTTCATGGTGCCATTCTCTCTTAACTGATCTCTCAAACTTCCTACCTTGAATGTTGCTCTAGATTCCAGACCCAAAGGAACCCTTGCAAAATATGAAAATTTTGGCTCAAACACCCTAGTAAGCACTTGTCTCCCTCAGAGTACAGCCAACGGGCCCTATATTAGCCTGCAAGGGCTTAGTGACCTGCACCTCAACTTCCCGCCTTTTTTTTTGGGGGGGGGGCAATCACTGCCTCTGGTGGTCATGGGCACTACCAAGTGTTGCTCCTGAGAGCTGCCGCTGGATTTGAACTGCCAAGCCTGTGAGCCACAGTCCCGCACTCAACCACTTATGCCACCGGGGCTCAGCCCTCCCCTACCTTTTGACTCAAGTCCCATTTGCTTCCAACCCCTTGGTCCTCAGGGAAATACTGGCTTTTCCTGACTCAGGTCAGGGAGAGCCCTGCCTCAGGTTCTCTGCACGTGCCCTGTCTGTTGCCCAAATCTCTGTGGGTTCCCCATGGCTCAGGCCTTCGTTTTGTTGCTGAATTGTCCCCTCTCGTGGAGACACTTTGTGCTAAGGCTGACCTCCCGCTACTCCACTCTAAACTCCAGGAGAGCAGAGGTGCTGCCACAAGGCCAACCTTCTTTAAATGAGCCTGAATACAATACAACAACCAACCACGAAATGAAACAAAAATGCAAGCTGCTCAGAGATCTCAGAGCTTGAGGAACACAAGGCAGGGTTCCCTGTGTTCCCTCATTACCTCCCACGCAGACTAGACAGAAAGCCCCAGAAGCCCCCAACCTGGGACTAACAGGCACAGACCACTGAAGTAGGCTGTAAGAAGAACCTTTCTGCCTGGCTAAATGACCAGGAAGAATGTGGCCAAAAATTGGAAACCTTCTAGCAAGGGTGGGCCATTCCTGCCAAATGCCCATGGAAACCCTGTAAGCCCTCCAACCCTGCAGTTTCAGTAGAGCCAAGCAGAGTGTTCATCTCACACCATCGGCTCACACTATGGAAGGAGGGGGTCCATACTGATGTCCCAACCCCATGGTGTTGGTGTTGGTGTGATTGTTGGTGGTGGTGTGGGTGTTGTTGACAGTGATGGCATTAGTGTTGGTGTTGGTATAGGTGATGGTGATGATGTGTCAAAGAAGAGTGGGTTTTCCATCTCTTGACAAAAAAAGGAAGTGCCAGTCTGATTGTACTGCCAGGATAGTGTGGGTAGAATGGTACTGGCAGAGTGGTAGACACAGGGCAATAGGACAGAGTAGAAAATTCAGAATTTGATATAAATATGAATGTGAATGAAAGTACAAAAGCAATTCAGTGAATAAAAATTTGTTAGTCAGCAGGTGGTATTGTAGTGACTGGAATCCACAGGCAAAAGTAAATAAATGAGTATTCCTCAATCTAACCTTCACATTACATATGAAAATTAATTAGAGACTATCACAAGTACGAATGCACAAAGACCACAAAGCAACCATGGGGATGTGGGGGTGTTGGAATCAGAGGACATTTTCTGGACCTAGTACCAGGCAAAGAAAGCATCCTTAGATTTAACACTGAAAGCCCAGACTTTGGAAGCCCCAAATGGTAAAATGCACCTATTTACAGTAGTGACTTTTCATTTGTGGAGGCTCTTGCTAAAATGAGGAAAATATAAACTGTAATACACAAAGAACTCTTAAACTTAACAATAACAGCCCGACTTCTCAAACAAAAGATCATGACAACGCATCAAAGAAGAGATGCAAATAGTTCATGAGCTTTAAGACAATATGCTCGACAACATTTGTCATAGGGGTATTTCCAATTAAAACGGCACTGTGACACTAACACACAACAATCAGGAGAGCTACAAGCCCCCAAAGCTGTCAATTGTTTGTAAGGTAGCAGAGGGCTGAATAGAGCCGAATGACATAGATGAATAGAGTGGCATGACAGTTTGGCAATTCCTTGTACATTCAACTTGGTTTTACCATCTTACCCAGCAACTACATTTCTAGATTTTTACTCAACAGATTTAAAATTTTATATCCACACAAAGCCCTGCACATAAATGTTTATAGCAGCTGACATAATCACCAAAAAACAGCAAGCCCCCAGGATGTCCTTCAATAGCCGAGCTGACAGACCCTCTGTAGAGATGCACACGATGATTCAAACAACCGAGGGAAAGGAGCTACCATACTGCTGAGAGGAAGAAGCCAGACTGAGAAGGCTCCATACTGTGGGATGCCAAGGGTCTAAGACGCTGAAAATGGACAAGCCTGAAACTTTAAAAAATCAGTCTGTTTTATTATTGTTGGGTTTAAGGTGGTTGCCAGGATTGGGGGCAACCTTTGATTCAGATACAGCACAAGCAATTTGGAAGAGGGGAAAGAAATTATTCCATAGAATAATAGAATGGTTGTGGTCGTTCCGTAATCTGGTGACAATTGTGAAGGTGGGGGAGATCGAGCCTGTCAATCAGATCATAGCTTGATGACCTCATCTGGAGGTGCGAAGGAGATAAATAGCTCCCTGTAGGCCAGATACACTAACCCTTATGACAAGACATTACTAACTGCAAGCCTGGTGGAGCTTCGCTGATGCAACCAGAGCTGGAGCTGGAGGAGTCACATGGAAACCCACACTAATGCTGAGATGCTTCTACTGCCACTGGATCCACAAGACTTTCCACCCACTGGCCTGTGATCTTCCTGCATTCAGAGTCATTGCATACAGACTCATGTGTTTCATGAGTCTGAAGAGTATTTTATAGATTGCTATCAGATATACGGGCTAATATTGGACTTATGGACTTGATCTGGACTGGGCTGGGATGTTTTCTCAATATTTAAATGCTCCTGCATATAAATCTTTCTTATATACAAATGAGTCTCCTTGGGTTTGTTTCTCTCGTCTACCCAGACGAACACAATGGTAAATATATGAAATTATGGCTCACAAAGTAAACCTTAAAGATCAAGAGGTTAAGTCATCCCAGGATGAAATACAGATTGTAACAAAAGAATCTGGAGGTATTTCAAAGGTATGAGGAGACATCACTGATAAGGTGAGAGAAGAAGGTGCTGACCTAGCCCTCCCTAGTGGTATGGCCACTGAACACTTGGGTACCCAAATGTTGGCAGTTTGAACCCACCAGCCACTCCAAGAGAATGAAATGGGGCAGATTTCTTCTACAATATTGAAAACCCAAGGGGGACAATCTACTCAGGTCTATAGGGATTCTTTGAGTTTAAGAGGTCTCAACAGCAACAAGTTTGTTTTTGTTGGTTTGGTTTGGTTTTATTAAGAGTAAAAACCAACAAAACTACACATAAATACTGTACTCTCACTGAGAATGTTGTTTCTTAATGGAAGCAGAGTTTAATCATTCTGAAACCATGACACAAGTATAGGGACTCAAAGGTCAAGTAAATGGACAGTAGATGATGGGGGTCAAGTTTCTCGTTGTTGACACTGAACATTAGCCAAAAGGGAAATAGATAAGCCAAAAGGGAAACAAGAAACTCCAAATCACTGACATGGGGTCAGTTTCAACCCATAACAAGCCTCTATAACTCCAAGGCTCTATTTTTTTAAATTTATTTTTATTAATCATTTTATTGGGGGAATCTTACAAATCTTATATCAATCCATCATTCAACTGTATGAAGCACACGTACATCTGTTGCCATCAACGTTTTCAAAACATTTTCTTTCTACTTGATTCCCTTGGTATCAGTTCCCCACCCCCACCCTCCCCACCCCCACCCCCCACGACAGCTGTATTTTTTATAAGAGCAGAAAGACTCATCTGTGGAATGGCTTGTGGATCTGAACCCATCAATCCTGTGGTGAGCAGTCCAAGCCTACACAACAGTGTGACCAGTGTATAGAAGGAGCCATTTACACCGAGGAAATGTTTCACACCATTGTACAGGTGGCTAAGTTCCAGGTGCAGGGGTCAGATCAGGCTAGAGACTTGGCTTCTCCTTACTCTGTATGGAGTAAGCCTTTGAGGCTGATGAAACCCAGATGAGCGGGCCAGATAATTAGATTCTGAATCCTGACTGCAGAGTCAAACACATCCAAGGTCAACAGGTAAAATGGCAGGCCACTGGATCATCTCCAAAGAAAGATGGCTAGAGGGTGAACAAGCCAGAGATGCAGGATCCAGATCCTGCAAACAGGCAAGTAAGCTTTTTGCTTACTTATACTGGAAGCAGGCCATACTCTTGAGGAAACCTCATCGTGGGGGATTACTCTTAACTGCCAAACCAGCGAGACTCCTGGCCCGGGCAAGGTGACATACAATCTTAACTACTAGATCCAGTTTCTTGGACTATTTGCTGAGCATGCAGAGTTCAGAAATATAATGGGCGAAGTGGCTTGAGAGAGGATGGTTAAATATTTGTAGATATGTGCAGTCAAGCAGGTTAGAATATGCTCGCTGTCGTTAGCGGCCACTTCACTGACTCCAACGCATCATGACTTTAGGAGTGAACACTGCCAGGCATGCCCCAATCTCACCAAGTTGTAAAGCTTGAGCTCGGTGCTACTGCCACTGTGTCCATTCATCTTGCCAAGGGTCTTCCTCTTTATCGTTTCCCTTCTACTTTACCAAGCATATATGTACACTAGTCTGTGGACATATGCAAATAGTGCCTTGCAATGGGAACGGAGAGGGCCTAGGAACAAAGACATCCCAGCAACATACGCAACTAACACCCACATCCTGGTTTCTAATGAAACCATCAACGAAATCAGAAAGTCTTGGGAGAAATGGCTGGAGTAGAAAGCGTACAAAGAAGCCTGGTACCTCTTAGGAGGCCAAAAGTCAAGAAGGTGATAAAACCAAGTACGCAGACACATAGTGATGAAGGATGTGAAAAAACACACGGATGCCGAATGAAAGTAGGCTCAGTGGGAAAAACTGGAACTGAGAAAATAAATAAAGCAGTGTTGGATTATACGATGGAGTGTAAAATAAATATCCATGAGTCCACACTAAGATAAACAAGTGATTAATATGCATGTGTGTGATAACAAGCAAATCTCCCATGCAGGACTCCAAAGATTTTTATAGACATTCCACTTTGAAGCATAACTCCCACGCTTTTAGGAATCACAACTCCATGCTTCCTCACGTAAATTCATCTCACTGACATAATGTTGGGTGAAAGAAGCAATACAGAGCATACCTAAACCTATCTATAGAATATCTACTCTATGATCCTACTGAGCCCAAAACAAGGACATTTAGATCACAGTGTTAGAGTTCAGGAAAGTAGTTACCATTATTTCTGGAAAAGGGGAGGACAGGTGATGGTGGGGAGGATGCACCACCAACATTTCAAGCAGGCTCTGTGCATGCTCTGAGGAGCCCTGGTGGCGGACTGGAGATGTGTTGGGCAGCAGTTTGGAATCATCAGCCACTGGGCGGAAGAAAAACCAGGTTTCCTCTCTCTGTACAGAGTTAGGGTCTCGTAAACCCACAAGGGCAGTTCTACTCTGTCCTATAGGAGTACTATGAGTCAGAATTGAGGCAACGGCAGTGAGGGAGGCTCTGGCACCTCTGGGTGGTGCGGATGGCTTAGGCACACCCATCCTAAGAAAAGGCTGCTGACCGACTTCCCACAGCCAGCCATTGAACGTTCTGTGCAGCACACTCTACTCTGGCATTCAGGAGGTCTCCCTGGAGTTGAAGTTAACAATGGCAACGGGTTGCTGGTACTACCTTTTCAACATAACCAAGAATCTATGTTCTCTCACTGTTCTCAGCAGCATTCTTGCGTTAGCTTTGGGCGATCGTTGAGCATCCCTTGTGTCAACATTTTATCTCTTAATTACTAGGGCATTGTAAGAAGTCTTGATATTCTGTAGAGTCAGTCTTAGAACCGTTTCTCTTTTTCAAGATTGCCCTGGTCTGCTTGGCGCTTTACATTTTCCATCCACATTGTAGAATCAGCCAATGCCAAACCCTGGATGAGAGAACATTGTAAGGGAAAAGTTCCCACGGTGACCCTCATTGTGAACACGTAGCATGAGCAAGAAATACATGTTTGGGGGTGTATGTTTGTGCATGTTTAAATGTACATATAAGTACATATGTTTAAGTCTTATACCCCTAAAGCTCAGGGTAAGAGGAATGCTTATTAGAAAAAGATTTAAGATTAACTGCAAATTTATTTTAAATATCTGAGCTGTGATAAGTTTATGTACATACATATACATACAAATGAGAGCCACATGAATCATTAGTCCTGTAAGAAATGTCTGAGCTACTTTCAATGCTCTGAAATTAACTCAAGCCATTTTGCCAGATGGCAAATTATGGAAATAAATTTAAAATATGCAAAACAATACCATCTAGCTTTTATAGCAAGTTCAGAGCACCTAATTGCAACTTCATATTTTAATTTTGAAAAGAGAAAACAATACAGAATTTTTATTTTTATATTAGCTTTGAGTTGACTCTGGCTTACACATGGGTCTGTGTTTTGCTAAAAAAAAAATCCATATTTACAACTTCCCATCTTTATTGGACAATAAAAATCATACAAGCTAAGAATTGATCTGGACTAATAATAATAAAAAAGATGTAGACTTTTTGGAATCTAACATTCTATTAAACGTTTTTAAAACCTCTGCTACAGCTTTTCATGTATAGCAAATGAAGGTTTACTACATGATAAACTTCCATAGCAATGTAGGACCTTTGTTTGATGTCTTAGGATTCTTCAACAGTTACCCTCCGCTACACAGAGACAGAAATCATGCAAGGGGATTTGTATGATACACAGTATATAGAGCACAAGACTATTTTCATTCAATTCTCTAGAACCAGCAAAGTAGTAACTTGTTGCTGGAGACTGACAAATCAATATCAAATGCTTGTTCAAAGATTGGTAATCACTTCAGTCAAGAACATAGCTGGGAAAACTGACATATTAGCACTGTCAAAGGGGCTGCTAGATTTTCTTTCCAAAGGCTTTTCTGCAGTTTTCCAGTGCTACTTTGACACCATGGAGTATCAGTTTTTTAATTCAACTTGTTAATCAGAAACACATAGAGAAACAATGATTTCACTGAAACACATTAAAGTATAGTAAATAATGTAAGATAATATACAAATTTTAAATGGTATCACATATAAAATATTTAAGTACAGTAGAGCTAACATATTTAGCTAACATTGGACTAATAAAAATCAGTTGAATTACTTTACTCTCATCCTTAGTTTTCTATTTTAAATCATTTTCATCCTTCGTTTTCAAACATAGACATAGCAACGTTTTTTCATTTCACGTGTATGTGTGTACACACCTCTCTCTCTCTCTCTCTCTCTCTCTCTCTCTCTCTCTCTCTCTCTCTCGCGTGTGTGTGTGTGTGTGTGTGTGTGTGTGTGTGTTTGTCATGGAATCACTGATGACTCACAGCAACACTGTGGGTTTCTGAAACCCTAACTGTTTATGTGAGTAGAAAGCGGTCTTTCTCCCACAGAGCTCCTGGTGGTTTGAGCTGCCAGCCATAGGGATCACGGTCTATGATCATGTAACCACTAAGCCATGAGTCTGTGTGTCTGTGTGTGTGTATCTCTCTCTCTATATATATATATACACACACACATACATACACATATATAGACGTACACACAGACATACACATAGACATACACATACATTTTTAACACTACCAATTATCTCTCTATTTTTAAAAACCCTGTTTTGTTTCTAAGGAGAACACTGTGATTAGAATATCAATGAAGAAAGTATTTCTCTTTAAAACAAAGATTTGAGTGATTCTAAATTACACTTACATAACAAAAAAACCAAGGAATGGAAATGTCCAACTATTGATCCAATGCCTCTACCAAGAGACCCCCAGAAGGTACACATTGATCAACTAAGTAGAAAGCAGCATAATATATTAATCTAATGACCTCCTAACTTCCCTTATTCCATCAAGGCTACTCAAGCTGCCCATGCATGAAGTATTAAATGTCACCCACCTTAATTGCCTCATGAGGGCTTTCTTTTATTTTAATGGATGGAGAGTGCCGAGTTCCAAAACTGGATTTAAAGAGAAGTCTCATCCTGGAAGGAGCCAGACCCTTCCCTGTCCCAGCGCCCAGTCCTCTGGGGATCACCATCCACCCTACACACCTCAGTTCCCCTCTTCCTGAAGACCACCAACAAAGTAGTCCCCTGCTCCACACCACCAAGTAACCAGCAGGCCATGTGCCGGTGACCAGGTGCCTGTGTGCAAATCCTCCTGACTCTCCTACCTGCAGTTATCTGCAACATCCTCCCAGCACTTTAGGCTTCTGGCACCTGTCATACATACATAAATATACACACACATATACATATACATTTGATAGACCATTAGATCTACACCAGATCAAAACAAGGGCATCTCTGAACCATGTCTTACAACACACTCTATCCAACCTCTTCCTACATGAAAGAGTCTTCACAGATTAATCAACCTTGATATCTGTGGAGGAATACTCTTGGTGTACAAGGAGCCCCCCAACACAAATGAACCATACTAACTAAATAGGAATAGCCACGGCACAACAATTATGAATAAAACTCTGTGTCAGGCCTGAAGTCTCCTGAGTGGGTTACAGATGGCCATCAAGTCCCAGTCAAGAAGCATGGAGCCAGAGTTAATGGCGGAGCACCACTTGTCAGTTTATTGCACTGCAGTGGCCCGCTTGTCGCTGTGATGTTGAAGCTTTGCCACTGGTTATTTCAAGAATCAGTAGGGTCACCTGTTGGGCATGTCTCAGTAGAGTTTCAAGAAATGCTTGGCACTCTTCCCAAATGTTGGCGATGATGAAGCTTAGAAACCACAAGGCAACACTGTACAAACCATTTGCTTTGGACATGTCGAGCAGAATCAGCTGCTGGATCACCATGCCAGGCAAAGCAGAGGGCCACCAGGGGTGAGCAATGGATTGGCATAGCAGCTGCAACAATAGACTCAAATGTGCCAGTGATTATGAAGATAACCCAGGACCAGGTGTTACTTCCTGTGCTGTCTCTATGGTTACCAATGAAGAAGTCTTGATGGGCACCTGAATCAACCGACTTACCTACCTATCTACCTACCTACCTACCAGATAGTAAATGTGCAATTGCCATGACATCACAGGATTAGGGATTGCATTCCCAGCTCTGTTCATACTTTATTTAAGCACTGGGTAAGTAAGGACGTCTCTTTTCATGTGTGTCCTCAGCACCTACAGCATCACTATGAGTCAGATATGTGACAGACATGAGTCAGAACTGACTCAACTGCAATGGGATTGCTTTGTGTTTGGGATCCTCATTATCTAGCAGCATCTGGCATTCCATGGGCTCTCACTGAATGCCTGAAAGAGCAAGAGAGGACACAGGTACTTCCCAGCTTAAAAACCTAAGAGGCATTCAAGACAGGCTGGACCGCACTCATGGCCATCAGTCAGTCTAGAAGAATGCTTTTTTGGGGGAGAGGGAGTTAAAGAAAAATGTATGTAGGAGATATGGGCAGGGGGAACAGAGATACTGAGTTATACGAACACACTTCAAACATTTCATCTAGAGAACATGATGGAAGAGACATCACCGATGTGAAATAGCTCACAGATCACAAAGAAGGGAAAGTGACAGGTCAGATCTTAATGGACTTTGAAGAGGAGAAAGGGAAACTGACAGATCAGAACTTAATGGACTTTGAAGAGGAGAGAAATTCTGAGGAAAAGAAGTAAGGATTAAGAGGAGAAAGAGCAAATCATCAAAAAAATTAAAGTAAAAGAATTAGCTCCAGGCTTCAGCTGCTTGGAGACATGGATCTAAACACCATTCACTCTGCTACGGCCAATAAATAGACACACTGGGAAAGCAGTAGGATGTTACCATTAAATACAGAAACAATAGGACTCTCCAGCCAACTCTCTAATTTTATGACTAGTAAGCCTATTCCCTTCCCCAACAATAATCCAGATGACCCACGACATTCTATGAATAGTTATTACAAATGACAAAAAAAATTGTTTAATGTTTCTTCTTCATTGTTGAGAATGGATTATGATGATTTGTGCATTTTTATTTACGTATGTATTAAAATACATGACATATATGTGTGAGACTGAGTTTTTCTCCTGTTGCCTTTGCAGTTGTTAGGTACTGTTAGGGTCCAACACATGCAATCCTACATAAAACAAAACAGAACAGTCCCCAGTCATGAACCCCCTCACACCATCGTTGACTGTTTGAGCCCATGGTTGTAGCGACCGTCAATCCATCTTCTCAGGGATGTTCCTCTCTTTTTGTTTTGTTTTGTTTGTTTGTTTGTTTGTTTGGCATCATGTTTGTTTGGTGGTCATGGGAGCTACCCAACACTGCTCCTGAGAGCCGCCACTGGATTTGAACCACCAAGCCCGCGGGCCGCAGTCCCACACTCAACCACTTCTGCCACCGGGGCTCAGCCCAGGGATGTTCCTCTCCTTGGCTGCCTGATCACTCTACCTAGCATGATGTCCTCCAGGGATGGGTCTCTCCTGACAACATGTCCAAAGTATGTGAGCTGACTTCTCACCATCTTTGTCTCTAAGGCGTATTCTGGCTGTACTTCCATGGTACTTTCAATAATCTTCACCAGCATGGTAGTTCAAATGCACCCATTTTTCTTGAGTCCTTTTGATTCAATTTCCAACTTTCACACTTATATGAAGTAATTGAAAATCCTCTGGTTTGGGTCAGGCACACCTTAGTTTTCAAAGGAATATCCTTGCTTTTCAACACTTGAAAGAGGTCTTGTGCAACAAACGTACCTAGGGCAAGGTTGCGTCTCTTGACTGCTGAGTCCATGTGCACTTATTGTGGATACAAGACCAGCAAAACCCTTACCAACTTCATCATGATAGTGCTTATCAGTCCGGTTGTGAGGATTTTTGTGTCCATTACTTTGGGTTGTAATACATAGGAAAGTCTGAGATCCTCTTCATCAGCAAGTGCTTCAAGTCTTCCTCACTTAAAGGAAGCAAGGTTGCATCATCTGCATATCACAGGTGGTTCATAACCTTCTTCTAACTGTGATGCCACGTTCTTCTTCATAGAAGCTAACTTCCATGGTGATTGGCCCAGCATGTAAATTAATTAAGCTTGGTGAGAGGACATAGTCTGATTCTTTTCTGATTTTCAAACATGCAGTATTTCCTTGTTCTGTTTGAATGACTGCCTCTTGGTCCATGTCCAGGTTCCACAGGAGCACTACAGAGAGTTCTGGAATTCCTATTCTTCTCAAGCCTATCCACACAGTCAAAGGTCACTGCATGCTCGGTGAAACACAAGTGAACATCTTGTTGGTCTTCTCTTCTTTCAGCCAAGATCCATCTGATGTCAAATGTCAGCAATTAAATCCCTTGTTCCAAACCCTCCCCTCTGAATCCAACCTAAACCTGCGGCAGCTCTCTATAAAGGTACTACTGCAATACTTGCTGAATGAACTTCAGCAAAATTTTATACATTATGTATTGTGTTAGGTTGGGCTCTCTAGAGAAGCAAATCCAGCAACACTTATGTGTGCCTGTATATAGAGAGATTGGTATCAAGAAATGCCTTACACAATTGTAGAAGTAACTAAGTCCAGTTCAGTGCAAGTCTGTGGGTCAGATGTAAGCTGTAGATTTCTGTCTTGCGTAGCTGCAAAAACTGAAGACAAGGAAGGAGGAGAGGCACAGTTGGTGGAGGCAGAGATAAATGAATCCTAGTCTGGCCAAACAAGTCCAAGGTCAACATTCTGTTACAGTTCCTGGAACGGGCAGGCGACACAACATTTCGACAAGCCAGAAGCAGGATTTGGATCTCATAGAAGACAAAGGGCAAGAGTGCTGGACTCTGTTGGTCCCTGGTCTCTCTCTTATACAAAAGACCACATACCCAAGAAGGTGTCATGGGGTGCTATCTGAATGATAGGTTGGGTTTCATCCATATCTTCTCATAAGAGTGTCAAGTTGACCTAACTTCTGGTTATGTCACATACATAACTAAGTATATATTAAAATGTGTCTTCAAGTTTTAAAATGAGCTGTGGTGGTATAGAGAGTTGAACATCACATGGCTAACCAAAAGGTCAATGCAGTGGTTCTCAACGTTCCTAATGCCACGACCCTTTAATACAGTCCCTCATGTTGTGGCGACACCACCCCATGCCCCAACCATAAAATTGTTTCCATTGTCACTTCATCACTGCCACTTTGCTACTGTTATAAATCGAGTGACCCCTGTGAAAGGGTCGCTTGACCTCCAAGGGGCCATGAGGTTGAGAACCACTGGGTCAGGGATTCAAACCCACCAGCCACTTCACAGGAGAAAGAAGGCGCCATCTGCTTCTAAGATGCAGTGATCTACTTCACGTGCCAGCAAGGCCTGGGTGGAGGCATGTTTGTCCTCGGCCTCACAGGAAATGACCTTGGGCTGATGCTGCCTTAGCTAATCCCTTTCTCCCTTGTGAAGTCAGAGGAAGTCAGACGCCACCCCCACACCAGTTCTACCGCTTCCTGGAAGACTTGATCTCCAGAATGTCTAAGAAGAAGGTCTACCTGGGCCCGCCGGGAAGTTATGTTTTGATTGGATTTATAAAGATACTGATCACGAAAGGGCATCATAATCAAAACTAAAAAGAAACCAAAAAAAATAGGGGTGTTATATGCTAGAACTGACTTGGGATGCAATCACTGTGAGATAGACCCTCGGTGTGAGCTGGAAACCACCATTCACATGTCAACGTGCCTTCAGTTTCCAGATATCGAACACCAGGACAGCTTACAGTGTAGGTCTTGCCATCTGCATGGAATTGCAAAAACCTAGTGAACTTATATGAATGCTACCTGTTCGTTGTAAATACATCTACAAAGGCAAGATGAACGAAAGAGTCAGCAAACCTTCTTAGGGGGACTTCAAAGGATGCCAAGGGGGCATTCCAAACAACGCTCAGGTTTCCCCTCTGTCCCGTGAACGGCTTTATCAGCTCATCGGCCAGCTGGCAGGCGAAGATGTGCGGTTCCTGGACAGAGACTGTTGATGTGGTTCTCATCAAAACCAAAAGTGTATGCCAAGGAAGTGGGGAAGACATGGAGCAAACTCTTTCCCAGGAACAGTCTCCTCTAATGAATTTCCCCACTGACAGGGCAGGGACACGACGTCACCATGATGCGCCTGCCTTCTACCTCTCCCGCCAGTTCACTCTCGTAGCAACCTTGATGCCTCCAGTCCTCACCAGGTCCCAGCCCCACACCATTTCCCAACAATTCTAACCCTTAACTCCGAATCAAGACAGCGCCACGGGGAGTGTGGGCGATCCGCTCAATATACTTGGAATAATGGGTTTTAAGTTCTGGAGGAAAAGAAGAGGCTTTGATCTCAACCTCACAGCCGGTTCAAAAATAAATTCCAGAGGATTAGAGAATGAATTATTTTAAATAAAGCTCTTCTTTAAGCCTGAAACTGAAAACATCCCTGAAGTCTTCTGGAACCCAAACCATAGTTTCATTAGCAGAGAAAGCCCGCCTTGAGCACTGTGCTCTTTAAAGACCCGTCTCTCTGAAATCAAACTGACAGCAGCTTCCTGAAACCTCCTTGGAAGTGAAGGGGGCAGGGAGCTCATGCTTCTGAGCAGAGAACTCCGAAAGAGGGGGAGAAGGGGCACCGGACGCCCAAAAGATAACGTGTCTCACTGAGTTGTGCATGCAGAAGAGGCTGAGCTCATGTATGTTTTTCTGTATATATTTCCAACAACAATACTGAGAGAGTAGAGGACTTGGCACAAAGCCATTAAAAAACAAAAAAGCAAATAAAGGGAAACATCTACGTGCTTTGAGGGGAGGATGACTTCCACCCATGAGCTCATGGGGGAAAGGCACACACAAGAATCACAAAGGCTCAAACAATATACACTTTCGTTTGACCACACACCAAAAAAAGACACTTGTTTGCACCTCATCAGGCGCCCTGGTGGTTTAGAAGTGAAGCACTCACTCAGCCAGTAACCCAAAAAGTCCACACATGGAACCCACCAGCAGCTCTGTGGGGAGAGAGATGTAGCAGTCTACCTCGGAACAGATTTTCAGACTCAGGAAGTCTCAGGCCAGCTCCCTTCTCTCCTGCAGAGTCACCAAGAGTGAGAATTGACTGGACAGCGATGGGTTGTTTTGCTGTGGGTGTGCGGGGTCGTGGTGGGAAGGGGGTTTCGCTTGGTTTTCGCTTGGTTTTCGCTTATCCATCATAAACTGCTCAGAACGTCGAGAGACGCAAGATGGGCTGGGAGAACGATGTGCAACACACAGCCCGAGAAAAGGGGTGGTGGGGCTGAACAAGCACCTACGGATGCTAGTAACGCTCCCCATTCACACCCGCCACAAATGGGCAGGGCTGCGCAGAGCCGGGCGCATTTTACAGGAAGACATGGACAAGAGCAGGCCGGCTCCACCATGGCGTGAGCTAGCAATACAGAAAGCGCTTTTATTTTATGTCTCATCTGTTTTATAAATGTTGGAGGACGGGTGTGGAAGACATCACGCGGCCTGTAGTTGGGGAGAACCAGGCTGGGCGCTGGTCCAAAATTTCCCCTGATTTTCCCCGTGACACACACGTACCCACAGAAATGACTGCAATGCAATAAAACATCACAGTGATTTAATTTTTATCTATGGATCATGGGACCAGGCAGCATGTTTATTTTCTGCTTAATAGTCTCTCCTCCTCTGAACATTTTCTGGAATTAATCCGTCTTACTTTTATCATCAGAAAAAGCCGTTGTGAAAGTGCTTAAAATTTTAATTAGTTAAATAAAATACCACCTTCGTTATGCCACCTTCCGGTGGTAAAGCCCCCACTGGGCAACTTAGTGGCTCTCAGAGCTCATTCACACGCTTTCCTGGATTGTCAACCACACCTGATGCCGCCCGGAATGTGGAACCTCACAGTCGCCCCTGGACCACACCTGTCTCCCTGATGAGCTCTACTGGTCACTGTCTTTTGTGCTGGGGCGTCCTAGTTCCTTGGGGCTACTCTCCAGGGCACCGTGTTCTTTGACAGAACACATACCTTCCCCCACTCCCCATGCACCGCCTAGCTCTGCACAAAGACCTTCATCTCTCAGACACAGTCCCAAACGTAGAACTCCCCAATGCCTCACCCCTCGTTCCCAGGTGTGCTGGGCTCTCCCCCTGCATGGACCACTGTTCATGTTCCCCTCCCTCCCTCCCTCGAGCTCCCTCCCCCAGGAGACTGAGCGTGTCGGGGCACATACTCCTCTTGGTTAGCCCCAGTACCCAGTTCAATGCCCGGTTCAAGGAGGTACTGGACAACCGTTGGCGGTGGACCTGAGTGGTCATCCTAACCCCGGTGCTTCCTATAAATCTCCAATGCTGAGTCTCCATTTGCAGAGCCCAGCAGACATCTGCCTCAGTGCCAGTCTACCCAGCTCAGTCCCAGTGGCGAGCCGTGGCCCGCTTTGCCTAGTGTTTCATCAACCCGACTGACTTCCAGGTATCTCAAGGTGATGCCAAAAGTGAAGTTCTCCGCTGCTAACCTACAGGCACGGGGAGGCTGGAGTTCACCCAGAGAAAAGAAAAGTCTAGAAGACCTCCAGCATGCACACAAGAATAATAGGGGGGAAAAGTAGACACTGGAAGCCGTAGGGGCACTTGCATGAAGTGATGAGCGGAAGGGATGTGAGAGCAGCATCTGTTGTAATGAACCCTATCTCTGCTCCTCCGAAGACCATCAACACACCTCTGCCGCTGCCGGCCTTCTCCCCTAGTCCACCTGCTCTGGCTCACGTGCCCTTCTGTCCTGAATTTCTCTGCACCTGATCAAGTCCGTGGTGATGTGGACCCTGTTTGTCCCACTTGATGAAGTAAGACAACAATGACTCCTAGGAGCCCTGGTGGCAGGGTGGTTACGCACTGGGCTGCTACCACAGGGTCAGCTGTTCGAAACTGCCAGCTGCTCCCAGGGAGAAAAGGGAGGCTGTCTACTCAGAAACCCACTGGGGCAGTTCTACCCTGACTTACAGGGTTGCTGTGAGTCCAAACTGACTTTGAGGCAGCCGACAACAACATGAGAATTCCTGCCTCCTCCCTCCCTCCTGGGATTATAATCTCCTCACTGAAAGAAATGTGGCCAATTCCTCCTCCGTGTTCCATTCTGCCCCCCACACACACACACACACCACCCCCAGTACCCAATACAGTCCTCCTCACAAAGGGGCAGTGCCAGTCCAGGGCCGCAGCATTCCTCTGCTCCAAGAAAGCGTACCAGCCGGCTGAGATGTAATCATCTGACCGGTGCAGACAATACACAGCATTGAGTTTCAAAAGCTCTCTCAGTGTTCCTCTAGGTCTCCCGCTTGTGTCAGAAAGGGGAAGAAAAAAAAACACGATGGACCTTTTGCTAGTCACTAGTTGGGAGAAATGAAAATGGGCGAGTCTTACGTGCCCGTCAGTCACAACAGGGGGGCACACAAACAGCTGCGGAGAGCCTACAAGAACTGCCATCCTAACCATCCTATTTCTTATAACCTCCAGCGCAGGTTCTCGGTGGGCAGAGGCTGGCAGACATCTGCCTCGGAGACTGCCGGCCCAGTTCAGTCTCACGACGATCTGTGTCTTGCTTCCCGCCCTGCGTGTGTCCGCCCCAGTGTCCCTTCAGCATCCTGAAGTGGTGCCAAGAATTAAGTGCTCAGCTGTGAGCCCACAGGGCAGAAGGAGGCTGGCGGCGGTGGCTGGTGTCAGCTTTACCTGCTCAAAAAAATCAACACAGGGAAGGGACCGAGAAGCCCTTGGCTGGCCCGGTCTGCAGAGAGCACCTTGTTGTGGGTGCTCGGCTCAGAAAGCAGAGTCAGAAAGCCACGCTCCCGCCCGTGGGGGACGGCTTTGTGAGATACAGTAAGAAGTCAGCGGAAGCCTGTCCTCTGGGATGAGTGAGTACCACCTGATCACCCCCCCCACCCCCCAAGGAGAACCCAGAGGTGGGACTAGACGATGCTGCAAACCCCAAGACCCTGGGGAGTGTGCTTTCTGCCTCCAGCCTGTCACATATTGCGGCGTGCTTCTTGACCTCATTAAACTTTTCTCCTTGATTAGAATTTTGAGCATAAGAAATCAAAGCTGCTGGGTAAAAAGGAGCCCTGGTGGCACAGTGGTTACGTACTGGGCTGCTAGCTAACTGCAGGGTCGGCAGTTTGCAACCACCAGCTGCTCCTGTGTACTCCCATCAAGAGTTAGGGTCTCAGAAATGCACACAGGCACTGCTACCCTGTCCTACAGGGTCATTATGGGTTGGCAGCAATGCGATGGCAGTGAATGTTAAAAAATTGAAAGTACATATTTAGAAGAAATAAAACTATCATCCTTCTTGACCCTTTCACTTTATTACTTCCCCATCTAATCAAATCAACCTTCTACGGGTCCTTGATTCACCAAAAACTAAATCTGAACAAATTCCTTTCTATAAATCCTAGAGAAGCTACACATTCAATACAAGTGGCTCCTAATTTTTTTCTTGGTCATGTTGACCTCATGAAGAAATTCATGGAAAAGAAACCATAAAACCTGTGGCCCTCAGCCACTAATACCAGTGACATGGAAGAAGAGCCTGGCAATCAAGATTAGAGCCAAGAAACCTCACAGAAGCTCCGTTCTCCTCTGTGACACATAGGGGTGGGGGTGGGAAATGGGACACTAAGGACTGGAACTGACTCAGCACCAGGAGGCATTTGGGTTTGATCCTGAAACAGATGGACTTCAACTCCACAGACTGTCTTGTTTAGCCACCTCTGTCTCCCTGCACACTCTGCAAGGCCGCAGGGAACAGGCATCAGAGGGCCTAGGCTTAATGTCAGAACATCTGAGTCCAGCCCCAGCCTCACACCTTCCTAGAGAGCTGCCTCAGAATATCCTGCCATCTCTTCTCTTATAAAATGGGTATGGCGGGGTCTACCCTTGATAAAACTTGGGATTTATTGAAAAGGCCAAGTATGACATTTCCCTGCTGCTTTAAAACATTACTCGGGGTTTTCCAAAGTGGTACAATTCAGTTCTGCAATAACAGAAAAACTGGTACTCGTCATAGCAAAACATGAAAATGTGTAATGTAAGTTCTGTCTGGTGCTGTCATCTGTCTCAGCTCCTCAGTAAACTTCATACGGTGCTTCTTGAAGGTCACCGACTTTCCACATTTCAAACATACACGTATGGTAAACTCCACTGCATTAGGCGCGTTTTAGTAGCAGATCTTCATTAAGTGGGAGGAATGGTGTAGACGGGACCAATATGTTTCCTTTTCTCACTAGAGATGGAGAGGAGTGGGCTTGCCCTTGGATGAGGTAGCACTCGGGCCCAGCTCTCTCCTCACCGTGGGGACCACTTGGTTAGCACAGGTCCTTGAAGTTATTCAAACAAGGTCAGCACGGTGAAAATGAGATGCAAACGCATGCTCTCAGGGATGGACGGGGTGAAAGTGTTTTGTGCTCTCCAAATGGCAGCTCCGTGGAGAACCCAGCAGAGACTCCTAAGCGTACGGTCGTCTCCAGCTTCACTCCTGGGGCAGGGAGGGCACACGGGCGCTGGGGGCTCACGCACAGGAACAACTGTAAGGTGGCTCTGGACCTTGCAGCCCTGTTGCCGTGAGTCAGAACCGACTGGATAGCAGTGACAACAACATGCACAGGGCATAATCACAGAGGGTATTGGCTTGAATTTTAGGGACACGTTGTTTAAAAATCATCCTCGCGCATAGGATCTGACCACCCTGTTGTCGGTTTTCTCCTAGTGTGGTGGCTCGTGTGCTGCTTGGCTGTGGGAAGCTAGGCCACTACCACGTCAAACACCAGGAGGATCACCCATGTCACATCGGGCAGGTTTCAAGGAGCTTCTGGAGTAGGAAGACAGGTGAGGAAGAAAGGCGTGGCGCTCTGCTTCTGCAACTTCACGGCTAAAGGAGTTGATTCTGTTGCAGGGCAAACCCTATTGGATGGAGTTAGCACTGCCCCTGTGGGGTTCTGAGAGGGTAACTCTGACGAGAGGCCCAACCCGGACTCCGAAGTGCTGGCAACCATGGGGACCAGGCAGCATTCCGCCCAGTTACTCCGTAAGGTCATCACGATCAGGAGACAGCGGCTAACAACAAGTTCAGATTATAGATGCAGGGGCCTAGCTGATGCTTACCTAAGAGACAAGGCACTGCCCAAGCAAAATAGTCAGTTAAAAGTAAAACAGGTTTTACCGTGATAATTCTAGGGTGTAATAAGGCCAAGTAATGGTCAATTTTTGTGTTCAGATGACAGGCAGACAGCTGAAGCCCGAGTTTATGCTTGTCCAATTAATCAAATAACCTCCATGCCACTTACCCTTGGAATTGGCATTAGAAAAGCCCCCGTGTGCCCCCAAATCATATAAATTCCAGTTTCCTATTCATTAAACCCAGGTTGGCCTCTGCTGATATGTCATATTTTGACATGTAGCCACAAGGGATCCACAATCAAAATTAAGAGAAGACCTTCGCTAAAATTGGCATGCCCTACTCGAATGAACAATGTATGCCCACGCATGAATAAAAATGCATATATCTTCTGCGAATGATGAATATTAAACTGTTAGCAACACAGAGTGATATAATTCATCTATGCGTTTTGCATAAAGCACTTCCTTCCCCTCCCAACCAAACACAGAGAAGAGATATTTGCATCCTAACAAGAACACAGGCTAAGAGGAGATGCACCCGCATACCACCTTGACTAAACCGGCCGGCTTAGTTAGATCCTCGACCCCATTCCCTCGGTGTTTCAATACACGCTTTCTCATTCCCTCCAAGGCTCTACGTGATCCAGCTCGTTCCTGCTTTTCTGGGTCCATCTCCGGCCACCCTACCCCATCCCACACAGCTTCGCCAATCCTCTCTGCCTTTGCTCCCCCCTCACGCTGGCCTGCCACGCTGGCCTTCTCTCTTTGTTCTTTGTCCCTTGAACAAGCCAGGAAAAGGGGCCTTGTCTCTGCTGCTTCCGTGGCTTGCAATGCATCCCCCGCCCAACCTCTGCAGGGCGAACCTCTCCAAGCTCAGCTCAAATGTCACCTCACCCCGTGGCTCTCCCCAGCCACCGACATGCTGATGCCACCAACCTGCAATTTCTGTCCCTTGCCACCGTCACCCAACTTTGTGTGGTTTCTAGCTTGGTGATGAGGCACTGTCCAAAGTTCTTAGGAAAATAGGGATAGAAGCTAACAGGGCTTGGGGAGGGGGGCCTTTTTTTCCCCCCAGAGAATTCGTTCAGACCTCTTATATATTGCAGTTGGAGATTTGCTGATGGCTTAGCTGACCAACAGGAAATGTAAGCACCAAGGGGAAAGGCCTTCCTTTAGGTCCCTTGACTGCAGTACCTAGACCTGGGGCTGGGGCTGGGGGAGAGCAACAAGCCAGTTGCTGACAGATTCATTTGGGCTCCTGGCAACCGGACATGTGATCAGAGAAGAACTGTGCTGCCCAACGGATTCAGAAGTAGATGGCCGACACCTGCCTTGGACCCCAACGGCTGACCTTCCAGAGAGCAGCCAGCGCCTCGCCCAGAGATGCCCAGGCACACAGCAGGCACACGCGTGCTTGTGGCATCCGTGACACATGCCACTCCCCAATGGATCGGGTTCCCAAGACCAGGCGTTGCCCAAAAAAAGCAGCAAGGTGAATAAACGTAAACTTTGCTTATTTTTTCACACCAAGCCTTTGCCCAATTTGTTTCTTTTCTCAAAGAAAATGGGATCAAAGGAATGAGTGACAGGAGAGCTTCTCTGGCGTGCTCGTCACCGGAAGTAGTCCAGCTGGGGACTGTGGCTCTGTGCAGAAGAAGGCTTCGAGGTGATGAAGTGGGACTGTGTAGGTCCAGGGCCTAACCACTTCATCTTTCTCAGGTGTGGGCCAGAGCTTCTCGCAAGCCAACTCAAGGGCAACATTGTCAGCCCTGATCCCTGCCAAGCTCTCCCAGGTTGGCGAGGGACTGCGGGCTGGGCATCCGGGAGGCCCCTGGGAGCCCGGCCATCTCACACCAGGTCAAGAAACTCACACACATTTCTTCCAAACACTCCGCTGGGTCGCTCTTTATCGTCCCTCTTCCAGCTCAGCAGCATTTTGAGGTGCAAGGCCTCAGACTCCGTAAGTGCTGGGGATCTGCCAGAGGCGCCACCTGACATGTGTGTCTGCCTATATGTCTCCCCAAGGGCTGCGGCCACACAGAAGCCCCTACTTTAAAGTGACCAGATTTTAAGCAGGGCACCATTGACCGGGAGGCAGAGGGAGGGTTCTTGATTGAAAATGTAGTCTACATGGAGCAACAAAAATTTTCACAGAATGCAAAAATATTATTGTAATATATTTATTTCAATTTTAAAACACCGCAGGACATTGTTAAATTGTTAAAAAGCGGGACGTCTGGTCACTTTACCCTACTTGGTAGCTGGACATGGCCAGCAGAAGGGAACTGGATCAAGTCCAGACTCCCAGGGGCTACCTAGAGACCATCAGAGAGGGAGCCACTTCTCCACACTGGGGTCAGAAAGGAGATTCTGCATTCTTTTTGATTGTTGTTGCTGTTAGAAACAAGCTTTTATTTTAAAGGGTATATCTTTTGTTACTTTTTAAAGAATCATTTTATGGGGGGGGCTCATACAACTCTTATCACAATCCATATATGCATCCATCGTTTGTCAAGCATATTTGTACAGTGTTGTCCTTATCATTCTCAAAACAATTGCTTTCTACTTAAGCCCTTGGTATTAGCTCCACATTTTCCCTCTCCTTCCCTGTTCTGTCCTCTCTCATAAACCCTTAATAATTTATAATTATTATTTTGTCATATCTTACACTGTCCAATGTCTCCCTGCTGTCTGTCCCTCGAGGAGGAAGTTATATGGAGATCCTGATAATCGGTTCCTCCTTTCTACCCCACCTTCCCTCCAACCTTCCAGTATTGCCACTCTCACCACTGGTCCTGAAGGGATCATCTTCCTGGATTCCCTGTTTCCAGTTCCTTCTGTACCAGTGTACATCCCCTGGTCTAGTCAGATGGGTAAGGTATAACTGGGATCATGACAGTGGGGGAAGGAAGCATTTAAGAATCAGAGGAAAGTTCAATGTTTCATCCTTGCCGCATTCATGTCAGACAGTCACGCTGTCCAGTAATTGAGACGGTCACTATGTGAGGAGTGGGCGCACTGGGTCTAGAGAAGTAAGCTGTCCACCCAACGACCTGGCCCCTGGGAGCTGCCTAACCCATGAGAAATGAATGCACAACTAACAGTGAAGAAAAGCAGAGAACACCGTTACCCTCACTGAAAGGTCATTGAAGACATCCAATATCACTGAGTTCTTTTAGAAAGACAGGCAGTATGGCAATGTGAGGGGCTGAGGGGCCCAGGCTGGGAAGGTGTGAGGGGGGTCTCCTAACACATGCGCCTTCTTATTTGCTAACAAGGTGTCTGGGGGCAGCCCCTCCCACCTGCCTGGCTGCTCTATGAGGACCCTGGCCTCCAAAAGGCAAGAAAATATGAAGCGTATATGTCAGTTTTTTTGTGTGTTTTTTCAAGAACAACTGCTTTTCTATAACCCTCCTTACAGTTTCCTCCCCAGATTCAAAACTAGATAGGTTGACGACATTAAAATGGCTACCTTGGGTACAGTCGATCCCCGCTAATGGCTGCCAGTGCACACCGCACGAGGTTTTTCTGGGCTGGGACCTTTTCTAAGCAGCTCACCGGCCCTGTCCTTCACAGCAACTGTGAATGAACTTCAAACAGTAAACTTTCTCCTGTCCATGAGCACACTGGTGGGGACCAGGGGTAGGTGGGGAGAGGAGGAGAGAGACCAGCCAGTTGCCATCAAACTCAGTTGGACTGTGGCAACCACCCACAAGTTCAGAGAAGGATTGTTCCCTAAGGGTCTTTTAGAGGTCTATCACCAGGAACTGCCTCCTTGAGCACCCAAACTGCCACGGAATCCGTTTTGACCCACAGTGACCCGACGGGCCAGCGTAGAACTGCCCCTGGAGGGTTCTGAGACTGTCACTCTCCTGGAGAAAAAAGTCTCGTCTTTGGTAGTTTGGACCTGCTGACCTAGTGATTAGCAACCCAGTATGTAACCATTACACCACCAGGACCGTGCCAGCCAGGAACCCAATACACACACACACACACACACACACACACACATACATACATATATAACAGGAGGGAAAAGCCTTCATGAATGTAGGTAGATAGAACTTAAAAGTTACAAAGATGCATATATATATATATATATACATATATATGTGTGTGTGTGTGTGTGTGTGTGTGTGTGTGTGTATATATATCAGGAGGAAAAAGCCTTCATGAATGGAGGTAGACATAACTTGAAAGTTAAGAAGATGCTTTTTAAGTTTCAAGGAGGTTTTCCAGTTTTAGGTTTTTGCGCCCAATTGCAAGTCAACTCATTCTTCATGCCCAGAACCTGGGGCATTATTCTGGCAGGAACCCTCACCCTATGTAAACCATGCCATCACTGTGGAAACAGCTCTAGCTATCCAAGATAACTGCCCACAGAGCGGCCAAAGAGCCAGATGCATCGTCTTTCAGAAGAAAGTGGGTCTGACCCTGAAAAACCCTGTGACCTCAGCCCAGTCTGGGAGGCAAGGTGGGTGGACATGAGTGAGACAGCCAGCAAACGTCTCTGCCAACAGTCAAAGCCTTGGAACTGCCGGGTTTGCAGTCTTTTGTCACCGTTGCAGCCCTGCTGTCTAAGAGGCGAGGAACTGGACAGACTTTATCACAAGAGCTATGCGAACACTGCACAATTATACGAAGCGACTGTAACCTTGAAACACGTACCACACACAAAAACACACGTGCGCAGAATCCTTTCACGGCTCTGGGGACGCTCATTTTCAGAGATGCTGGAGGGAAGAGCAGCTGTGATTTCAGCGGCAGCTCGATACACAGAGGGAAAACACTTCCGACCATAGATATGAGCCCCTGTGTTTTCACCGTGGCCCGCCACAGACCTGTGTCCTCTGTCTCCTCAAACCAAGCTTCCAGAAGGCTGACACAAACTTGAGAAACTGGCCTGATAGCTGGCAGCGTGGGATCGTACCTTCAAAGGCTTCCTGCTGATGGCGATCACTGTTCTCATTGTCGTCACTCTCTAAGGAAGCCAAGATCCCAAGTCTACATTTTCAATGCCTTCTTCCGCCCTGCACCGTCCTCCCACCCCACCCCTGCCCAGTCCTGGGAGGATAGTTCATCTGAGTTTAAATTTTCCAGCCAAAATGATATTTTCAGTGTCTGTAACACTGCTCGGCCTCAGGAGAGCATTGAATGCCCTGGGCTTTCATAATTAGGCAACTCGCACCTGAGCATATCTGTCTCTGGTAATTAGATCTCAAGGTAGCAGTCTCTTTCCCAGGCAGCCATGGGGCTGGAGGTTGGGGGCTGGGGGCCGGGGGTGGGACCTATTTAGGATGGGGAGCTGTAGGCAGCATCACTGTCTCGCTCATCGCCGCCACACTCACCTGACCACAGTTCTCAGTGACACCCCCGGCACCTGACGGATAGAAGCACCCTTCTCCACGCACGCCCGCACCTGCCCAGCCCCTGCACAACCCTGGCACTGGAAAGACACCTGAGGAGCAGCGACAACACCTGGTGACATGTTTCCACAAACATTACAGCCCGGAAAACCCAATGGAGTTCTACTGTCACCCAGGGTCACCTTGAGAACCCACCCACTGGGCACCAACCACCACTCACCCCTGTCAACAAAGCGGCGGGGATTCAAGAGATGCCAGGAGAGCCAGTATTAAGCCAGCATCATGACAGCGCTAACGATTCCCAATGAGCCCGCTTCCCTGTCCCCCATCACCTTTACCCACGTGCGTTCCAGAGGGCAATGACCTTCAAAGTCCTCGTCGCCCCCTCAAATTCTTTCACTCCCAAGAGGCAGCATGACTTCAATTTTCAACAACTCAAAACTGGAATCGCTCTCTTGGGCTACAAACCAACTCTCCTACTAGACCACAGAGAGCCCTAGTGATGTTCACGGTCAGGTTTGATCCTGGACTACTGTGATACACATCGTTGCAGCTTAAATGCAGTGTTTTACAGAGTCCATGACGACCACCAACAAAACTGCTTTAGAGAATCCCTGTACATTGAGTGGTAGCATCGAGGGAGCTTCAAAAAGTTCGTGGAAAAGATCCCATTCTCTCCTAATTCAGTTTTTCCAACAACTGTTCGAAGCCCTCCCATCCTAGTCATGTTATGAGAAACTGAGCGGAAGTCTTTTTTTCTTTTTTTACTTTGTGTTTTTCTTCATCCACAAAAGAATATCATGAGCATAACTTTAGAGATACTACTGGCTAAAACACTGTAGTGAAAACATCAGAAATTCTGACAGAAGCAGCTCCCATAAAGAAAAAGGGGCCGCAACCAAAACAGCACAGGTTCATCACGGGGTGTCGGGGTGGAGGTGGGGGTGGGAAAACCAGGTAATCACACCTGAACACCTAATGGGTGAAAGAGAGAGTGCTGACCAACATGTATCTGAGAGTTTCAGCCTTCTGGGTCTATGTATGCTAGACTTATCAAAAAATGTTTTTTCCCAGTGAAGAGAGATTTTAATTTAAAATTATGAAAAAGAAACTGCTGAAATATTGCATGCAAAAAAGTCAGAATCATTCCAGAATCACCCTCTCCCAAAACGTCACCCAGCATGATTCCTGCCTTAGCATCTTCAGATGTGACCGCATGTGCACGCAAGAATGTGTCCTATTGAAAACTTAAGAAACCAAAAGAGCCCCCTTCTGGAGGGGCGGGGGGGGGGAGGGTTGTTCCCTTTTGTGATTTTGCTGTCGTCTCAGTGCTGGGGTGCAGCTGCCCCTGCAATGTCTCCCCGTCAAGCAAATGCTGAAGGCCTGGTTTTCCTAACAGCCAACACTTGTCTTGGAGAAGGGAACCAGGTAGGATTGCCGCAGACCATCCAGAAAAGCAATGCAGCATAAAGACAGCATTCAAAAGCTGGGGTGGGCTGCATCTTCACAGAAAACAGAAGATCATAAAATAGCAGGGTTTATGTTGAGAAGGGGTTTTTGTTGTTGGTTCATTTCTTCTGATCTAGACCTAAGCTTTCTGTTATGGTAGCTGCTGGCCACATGTGGCTGTTTTAATTTAAATGAAATAAAGTGGAATGACAGGCCATTCATCAGATCCGTGCCTTCGTGTGTTTTTAAGTGGAATGTGTAGGTAAGTTAGAACAGGCCCAGCCAGTGCTTAGTGCGCCTCACTTTCACGTGCAATGGAGCCTGAGTGGGGTAGTAGTTTATGCACTGGTCTGCTATCCAAAGATCAGTTGACAGGAGAAAGACCAATCTCTCCACTCTCATAAAAATGGGCAGCTTCGGAAACCCATAGGGGCAGCGCTACTCCATCCTCTACTCACTGCTGAGCAGAATCAACTCCATCTCAGTGGAAAAGAAAGCAGCCCTGGTAGCACCGTGATTAAACACTGGACTGCGAACCAGAAGTTCAGCAGTTCGAACTCCCCAGCTGCTGCACCGGAGAAAGCGTGTGGCAAGCTGCCTCTGTAGAGCTTTAGCCTTGGGATCCTTATGGGGCAGTTTGACCCAGCTCTACCCGCACAACCATGGACTTGGTTTTGAGCTG
>PVJH01007268.1:0-94374 GCA_004026705.1 Nesogale talazaci
GACTCTTACTTCTCCATCAATTTTGATAGATAATTTGGCTGGATAGAGTATTCTTGGGTTTGCATCATGTTCCTGCAATTTTTGGAATATGCTGCTCCACTCTCTCCTCTTCTTCATAGTTTCCATTGATAGGTCCGAGCATATTCTTATCTGTTTGCCTTTATATGTGATTGCCCTTTTTTCCCTAGCTGCTCTCATATTTTTCTCTTTTTCTTCATAATTGGATAGTTTAACAACTGTAGGTCTTGGGGTTTTCTTCTTGGGGTTTAGTCTAGCTGGTGTTCTTTCCACCTCCTGCATGGTTATATGGTTTTCATTCATCAAGCTAGGGAAGTTTTCCTTTAAGCATTCCCTCACTATTTTGGATGTTGGTTTTCTTGATGCCTCATCCTCCGGCAGACTGATAATCCTAATGTTGTTTCTTTTCATAGTATCAGACAGGCTTCTAATATTTTCTTCTGCTTCTCTCATAGACTTGTTAGATTTTTTCTCCCACTTATTAATTTCTGCTTGTGAGTCCTCTAGGTCACTTGTCCTGTTTTCTGCCTCTTCCATTCTCTGGCTGAATTCTGAGAGCTTACTATTAGTTTTTGTTAGCTCACTCTTTAGTTCTTGGATTTCCCTTTAGTGCGTGGCCTTTATCTTCTGTATCAATTCTCCTTTCTTCTTTTATGTATCACTTAAGAGCTACATACGTGTTAGTAACATCTTGAAGATTTCTTTCTGTGGTTGATCGATCTCCGCATTTTCTATGACTGCTGTTAGGTCCAGATGATCTTGCATCAGATCCAGTTTCTCTTTTCTTGATACTGTGGAAGCGGCTAACTGTTTTTTGTTTGATTTATTCGTATTAGGTGGCATTTTCCTTGGTATTTTGTGGCCCTGGGTTCTCTCTTTAGGAGGCTGGTCTAATATTATAGCTTTCCTCAGGAACTGTTTGCAGCTAGGCCTTGCAGTTCTGATGAGGCATGTTGGCTGAGCAGGGGAGTGGATTTAGCGGGTGGGTTGGTAGTTGGGTGATCTGTTTCTGTCTAGGGGTGCTTGCCACAGATAGGTGGGAAAAAATCCTCTAGGTCTCTGGGGTGGGGAGGACGGGCTGGCTGTTTACCCTGGAGACAATGTAAAGCTGACCTCTCTGTCGCCGGTCTTGGGGCGGGTGCCCTGAATGGCAGCGTCTGTGAGGAGTGTCGGCGACTGTGGGGAGTGCGGGCATTCCTTTCCTCCTGTTAGAAAGTGTGGCCCAGGTGGGCAGGCTTGGGTTTAGGGGATGGCTTGGTCTTGTCCTAGGCAGTGGTGGCGCCCTTAAGGTGCACCTGGGTGCGGGCCTCCGGGGTGTGGGAGGTGTTGGTTGGCCCACCATTGTGCTGGGGACACAGGAGTCCCTGGAGGTGGGCAGCGAGAGGTGTGGGTCTACGTGGAGTGTCCCCTGGGCACCCTAGGCACCTTGGAGTGGGGAGAACTGGTCAGTGATTGCTCCTGGGCACTGATTAATTGGGGGGTCCCTGATCTCAGGGTCGCAGAACGGGCACCCTGGATCCCGCCGGCACAAAGAATCTGAAGCGTCTGTGCCAGCGTCTGTGCCCGCGTCCATGGGCGTGCGGGTTGCACCTGCTCCTGGTTCAGAGGAGGGCTCTGAGCTTTCCTGGAGTCACAGAACCCAATTCGAGAGCCCCACCCTTCCCCATGTCACCCCCACTCACCAATCTCCACGAGCTCCGGGCGTGAACTTCCTATCTGGCCGCCATATTCCCCCTGTCCTAGGCTTCTCTTCTTCGGATGTTTGCTTTTCTGTCATTACTAAACATTTCCTTTCTGTACAAACTCTTTTGACCCATTGTGGTAGCTACATAATCTGGTGTACAATTTGAGACTTGAGAGGATTAAGAGTGAAGGGGTGGGGTCTAGTCTGTTAGTCACACTATAGCCAATGAGACCTCTGTGTGGGCATGGCCTACTTCTGAGAATTCTGGGAACTCCTGCATTTCCTCCTTGGAGGCAGAAGACAATTCTCTCTTTCTCTCTGCTTACTCCCTTGGAGACTCTACTGACAACACTCTCTTCCTGCAAGACACCATGAGGACAAGACACATGGCACTACACTGACCCCATGTCCTGGGAACTGGAAAAGCCATGTGGAGACCCCTGCCAGTGCTGAGATGCTTACAATACCACTGAATCCAAAGACTTTCTGCCCACTGGTCTATGATTGTCCTTCATTTGGTGTCATTGCATATGTTTTTTGAGTCTTAAGAAGACTTTATAGATTGGTATTGGACATATGGGCTAATATCGGACTTATGAACTTGTGCTGCACAAGGTTGGAGTACTTTCTTGAGTACAAAACACTGCCTTTATAGAAAACTCTCTCCTATACACATAGGAGTTTTTATGCATTTGTTTCTCTAGTGTACCAGAATAAACACACCTGTTTACACAGAATAGGCAGGTAATAAAGAGGCAGTTTAGGTATATAAAGTATCAACTATCCACTGCCATCAAGTTGGTTCTGACTTATAGCTACCCTATCTAAGGTTACTGAGGCTGTAAATCTAAAGGAGCAGATAGCTACATCTTTACCCCACAGACTGGATGGTCAGTTTGGACCTCCACCCTTTTGGTTTAAAAGTCAAACACTTACTTGACAGCAACACCAGGGCTCCTTAAAGTATTAACTGAAGGATTGATTTATGTACACTGAATGGCATGCTGGTCTATCTAGTGTTCTATCCATTTATATTGGGTTTTAATTAGCTTGTAGACAGACTAAAGCAGTAAACTAAACTCACTACAATTGAGTCATTGCTGATGTATAGTGACTTAGAGAGTAAATATCACTTTAAGACTAAAGCTATTGCCTCAAAGCTTATATTGCCTACTTCTACTTCATGATCTAGACCAGGAGTGCAAATACTTCTAGTATGTGAAATACATTTTTTAAGTAAATATTTTAGCCATTATGAAGGCCACATGGTTTGTCACAACTATTCAACTCAGCTATAGACAAAGTGTAAACCAATGAGTGTGGCTGTGTTCCAGTAAAACTCCATTACAAGATCCACGGTGGGCAGGATTTGGTCTACTGGCAATGATTTGTCAAATGCTGGTCTATAACATAGTTCTCCAAATTTTTCTTCATATATCACATGTGTATCTATGTTATTTAACTATAGGAAGTCCCCAGATTGCAAATGCATTCCATTCCTAAATTTATCTGTAAATAAAATATGTACTTAAGTCAGAATAGTTAGATATGGCTTGTAGCTAATGTCAGTTAGTTAAATGCTTACCTTACAATATGGTGTGCATAAAAATATTAAAGCAATCCTTTCAGATTGCAAGACATATTTAACATAATGATATAAGTATAATAATGCTTTGGTGTGAATCATTAAGTAGAACCTCTTTGTTATTATGAACCAATATAAGTACTTTAAATGTTTAATAAAGCAGGCTTTCTAGGTGTGGTTTTATGTAAGTCAGACATTTGTAACCTAAGGACTGCCTGTATATTACTTGTTGTTGTTGGGTGTCATCAAGTCAACTCAAGTTCATAGCAACCCCAAGAAGAGCAGAGCAAACTCTTTCCTGACCCTGTGCCACCATCACTATCATTATAGCTGTTGTGTCATTCCATCTTATTGTTCCTCTCTTTTTCACTGATCGAACAAGTTTGATGTCCTTCTCCAGTAATTGGTCTCTCTGGATTGCATTTTCAAATAAACAAAATGAAGTTTTGTCCACCTTTATTTCTTCTTTTTTTAAAAAATAATAATTTTGAGCTGAGCCCGGTGGTATAGTGGTTGTGTGCTGGACTGTGGCCCACAGGGTTGGTGGTTCAAATCCAGCAGGAGCTCTCCAGGAGCAAGACTGGGCTTCCTACTCCCACCAGAGCAGTGATGCCCCACCCCCAAAAATAATTTCATTGGTGGCACGTACAACTCTTTTAACAATCTTTACATAAACCCATTGTGTTGTGCAACCACATTTGTATATTCATTACCACATCATTGTTAAAATATTTTTTCCACCTGAGCCCTTATTATCACCTCCTCATTTTTCCCATCCCTTATCCACACTCTTTCACAAACCTTAATAATTTATAAATTATTACTATTTTTTTCATGTCTCACACTGTCCGATGTCTCTCTTCATCCAATTTTCTGTTCTCCATACCCCAGGGAGGGGGTTATATGTAGCTCATTGTAATCAGTTCACCCTTCCTCCGCCACCTTACCCTTACCCTCCTGGTATTGCTACTCTCATTATTGTTCTTGAGGGGTTTATATGTACTGGAATCCCTGTGTTTCCAAATCTTATCTGTACCAGTGTACACCCTCTGGTCTAGCCATATTTGTAAGGTAGAATTGGGATCACACTAGTGGGGAGAAGGATGCATTAAAGAACTAGAGGAAAGTCGCATGTTTCATTGTTGCTATACTCCACTCATCTCTTCTCCTCAGTCCTTCTAAAAGGGGATGTCCAGTTGCCTACAGATGGACTTTGGTTCTCCACTCCACTCTCCCCCTCATTCACAATGATAAGAATTTTTGCTCTTTGATGCCTGATACCTGATTCTAACGACACCTCATGATCACACAGGCTGGTGTGTTTCTTCCATGTGGGCTTTGTTGCTTCTAAGCTAGATATCTGCTTGTTTTTCTTCAAAGCTTTAAGACTACAGATGCTGTATCTTATGATAGCCAGGCACCCTCAGCTTTCTATACCACCTTTGCTTATGTACCCATTTGCCTCCAGTGATAGTGATGGAAAGGTGAGCATCATGGAATGCCAGTTTAATAAAATAAACTTGCATCGAGAAGATATTTGAGTGGAGGACCAATGTCCATCAGCTACCTTAGTACTAAATCTATAAATATATGCACATCGATCTATTTTTCCATTGTCATATATAAATATATTTACATATGTACATTTAGAGCTCTACAAATGTCCTTTACATCCTAGCTCTTTCCTCGATTTCCTTTCGCTTTCCATTTGTCCCACTCTCATGCTCAGCCTTCATCTGGGTTTCAGTCATTCCTCTTGGTTACACTGCCCTTAATAAAGTCCAACTAGGGCTCCTACTCCCTCCTCCGCATTGATTTTGGATCACGTGTTGCTCCCTTGTCCCTGGGTTTATTGACACTTTTCCCCTGCTTCCCCTCTCCCATGTGTCCTAAAGCCATAGGTCTGATTGTTTTCTCCTGCAGACTGTTCATCAGAGCCTATCTTATCTAGATAGACCTGCAGAAATAGTAATTGGACAAAAAAGAAGACAGAACAAAACAAAGCAACAAAAGCAACAACAAAAATGATGACAAAAAGAGAGAAAAGCCTTTAAATAGTTCAAGGTTTGTAAGAAACATTCTGGTACAGTTCCTCCAAGACAGATTAGCTCATTGTTCTAGGATACCATAGTATATTTAATATTCTTGGACAATACCACAACTTGAGTATATCAATTCTTCAGTCTTCCTCTTTTATTGTCCAGCTTTTGCATATATATAAGGAAACCTGAAACGCCATGAATTGAATCAGGCATATTTAGTTATGAGTGCTCTTGAATACTTTAAAAAGTGTTTTGGCAGCAGATTTTCTAAATATGCCATTCACTTTCTTGAATGCTGCTTCCATGGACACTAAATTGTTCATCTAAGATAGATGAAATCATTCTATTAAATAACATACATTGTAAATTATAAATATATAATTCAAAATGGTAGATACTTTCTACAATTGAGTTCTTGAAAACTAAATTTGTTTTTAATTCAACATTATCAATTGATTGGCTTAGGTATGTTCTGGGGGACATGCACTCCACTTTTAAAATTACTTGAATAACTTCAGTAAAAGTATACATTATTTATGACTAAATATATGTATTTGTGTCTGTGTCTGTGTGTCTATATATAAAACCATTTACATTATAATTCATTCTGTCCAAATGTTGAATAGTGCAATAAGGTCAAGTACAAACTTAGATTTAAATTCCTCCTCTTTCATTGACTAGATGTATGACCTTAAGAAAGCTCATTCTAAACTCAATATTCTAAACATTCTAAGCTCAGGTTTTCTTCTTCAAGAAAACTAACGTAATCATATACCATTTACATTTTTAAAGTATGATAAAACTAGGTTCGTATTAAAAATGACCCTTTGAGAAACATATGTGGTAAAATACTTCACAATAAGAAGAATCAAAAGAAACTCATTACATAAGAAAATACAAATTCAAGTTGATGATATATGACAGTAAAAATAATAACAGTAGTAATGTGTAAAACATAAACCACATTTGCATCCTTGTTTACAAGAGTGGAGGGCTTTGAGATGTGCTAACGAGAAAGGATTCTCACGATAGCCCCACAGAAACAATGAAACTCATTTATTCTAAACACAAAAGAGTTGCAATGACCTATTGTATGAATAAGTATTCCTTTTGAAAAAAATTTTGCTGAGAAATGTGTTTTAATCCCAGAATTAAATTTTGCCATTTGAAATTGTAGGAGTAAGAATAAGTCATCCCAGTTCTGACAGTTTCTTCATGAGGAGTTATTATGTGTCAAGTGAGGTATCAGAAATGACTAAAGGAATTCCAGTAGTCTCATATTCATAAGAAGTCTCTTGTGTTGAGTTTTTCTCTATGCAGAAATCTGTGTGCTTAAAGGTGTGTCCCATTCCTTAAGTTCAGAGGGCCTTCATCCACAATGTGAATTTTTCCATGCTGAGTGAGGTTGAAGGGTGCCTGATGAGTACTGAAAGGCCCTCAGTTCTGCTGACCCACTGATGTCACATAGAAGAGTTCACCATGGCAGCCAACCCTTTGAATATAAGCATTGTGGGAAGCAGTTGAGTTATTTCTCATTACTCACCAGCCACGAAAGAATTCACAGTGGGAGGAAACCTTATAAATGTAAGAAATGTGGCAAAGCTTTTACTTCTTCCAAATGTCTCAAAATACATTTGTGAGTTCACAGTGTGGATAGACTATATTAGTGCAAAGAATGTGAGAAGACTTTTAAGATTTCCTCAGCATTCAAATTACAAACAAGGACTCATAGGGAGAGAAACCTCATAAATGTAAGGAGATAGGAAAGCTTCTATTTCTTCCCCAGAGCTCAGTAGACTTTTGTGAAATCACAATGCAGACAAGCCCTATCAGTGTAAGGAATGTGGGAAAGGCTTTGTTTACTCTTTAGAGCTTACTAGACATATGTTAATACACAGTGGATAGTGGCCATATCAATGTAAGAAGTATGGAAGAGCTTATATGGGAGCCTCAAAACTCAATCAACATTTTTTAAAGCACAGTAGATTTTATGAATGTAACAAATATGGGAAATTCTTTAAGGATTCATCAGACTTCACTCTCCACAAAAGCACTCAAATCAAAGAAAAGTCTTTTAAATGTAAAAAGAAAGACTTTTAATTATTATCAAAACTCACCTTACATCTAAGAACACACACTGGAGAGAGGTCTTATGAACGTAAGGAATGTGGGACAGCTTGTACTTCTTCCTCATATCTCACTCGACATTTGCATAGTTACACTGGTGAGAAGCCTTAGGAATGTAAATAATGTGGGACATGTTTTAGACAGAGTGGAAATCTTACTGTGCATAGGAAAATTCAGTGTATTTAGAAAGGCCCAACGAGTGTGTGGTATGTGGGAAAGCCTCTGCCCTTTTATACATAGAAGACTGCAGAGTGAAGAGTGGCCATATGAATGTGAAGAGAGTGGGAAATCCTTTACCCAATCCCCCACCTAAATACACATAAAGAATTCTGTCAAGAAAGACCATATGAATGTAAGGAATGCTGAAAAGCATTTGTGGTTTCCTCAGCACTCACTTCACCTAAAAGAATTCACAACATGAGAGGCTGTACATAAGGAAAGTGGGAAAGCTTTTAGGCAACCTTCAAACCTATAATTTGCATTTTTGACATGTGGAATTAAATTTTTTTTTTTAATTCTCAATGCAATGTCTATGATAATTATTAAGGCTCTTATTTCTTCCTTTCCACAAGACCAAAGTCAAGTCCTATAATAATTTACATCTGTAGTTATGAGCACAATTAGAACTTGTCTGTCTTTTGCCTTCAAGCCACCATTATTCTTTCTTCCTGTCACTGCCAACTATGCTGTCAGGCCCCAAACCCTTAGAGTGGTATCAAGAACAGTGTTCTCACTGCAAGGGTTCTGGGATTTCTTCTGCATTTCCTAACCACCATCTTTAACCACCAGTCCCACCATGACACATCTATTAGTTTTGCATATTGTGTATGCTAAATGCTATGATGGTAGAAGCTGTGTCATTGGCATTTCAAATACCAGCAGTCCCTCATAGAAAATTAATTTTAGGCTGAGCCCCGGTGGCGTAGTGGTTGTGCGCGGGACTGTGGCCCACTGGGATGGAGGTTCGATTCCAGCTCCACGGAGCAAAGGCTGGGCCTCCTACTCCCACCACCTGAGGGCAGTGATGCGTCTCCCCCCCCCCAAAAAAAAAAACCAAAATAAATAAAATAAAAACCTAAGTTTAAAAAAAATTAATTTTAGGAGACAGATTAGAAAAAATAGATCTGACAATCTACTTCCAAAAATTAGCCAATAAAAACTCTAACAATTTACAAGATAATATTTTCCCTTTTTTTATTTTTTGGCATCACTGCCCTCTGGTGGGAGTAGGAGGTTCAACCTTGCTCCTGGAGAGCTGCAGCTGGATTTGAACTGCCAACCCAGTGGGATACAGGCCCACACAGAACCACTACACCACCAGGGCTCAGCCCAATATTTTCCCATTTAATGCTAGAGGGTGAACCCCTTAGATTAGAGAGTTCTCTAAATGCAAAGTGGCCAAACAATGAACATCAGATTATCAGAAAGAAGGCAGTGTTTTCCTCTGCTGTGCATGAGGTTTTAATATAGATGTAAATTAGTAAAAAGGTACTACCACAGGCCTCATAGAGATAATTCCTAACCATAATAATTTAGTAAATATTGTCTTAGGCTTGATTCTCTAAAGAAGCAAAAGTAAAGACTATTATAGATGTGTGTTGCTGTTGTTGATATTAGATGTTATCAAGTGCATTTCAACTCATAGCAACAACAGACTGAAACACTGCCCTATCCTGAGACGTTTTCACAGTCATTGTTGTCTGCACCTTTTGTTGCACCATGGCATCATTCAAGGTCTGCCCCTTTTTTTGCTGCCCCTCCACTTTTTCAAGCATCAGATCCTTCCTTCTCCAGGAACTGGTCTGTCCTGATTAAAAAGTCCAAAATACATAAGACAAATTCACATTAGCCTCACTTTAAAGGATTCTGGCTATACAAATTGAATACATATGGTGAAAGGACATAACTATGACTCGCACCATTGCTGATTTTCAACAGTATCCTCTTATCCTGTTCAAAGGACTACCTCTTGGACCATGTAAAAGTTCCACATGAGCACAAAGAAGTGTTCTGAAATTCCTATTCTTTGTAATG
The DNA here is from genome assembly GCA_004026705.1 of Nesogale talazaci. Classification (NCBI taxonomy): domain Eukaryota; kingdom Metazoa; phylum Chordata; class Mammalia; order Afrosoricida; family Tenrecidae; genus Nesogale; species Nesogale talazaci. The sequence goes on from PVJH01007268.1 coordinate 9,491, forward strand.
TTTTCCATACTTTGTTAGGATCTACAAAATTGAATGGATTTGCATAGGTAAAAAACACAGGTCAATATTTTCTGACACTCTTTGAGCCACGACCCCATCTGACATCAGTAATAGCCCTATTCAATGTCCTCTATTGAGTTAGTCTTAAATTTTTAACAGTTGCCTGTCAATGCGCTGCTACAACAATTTCTTGAATTATCTTCAGCAAAATTATAGTTGCATATGGTATATATGCTATTTTATTGCAATGTCTGCACAGCATTAGGTCGATTTACTTTGAAATAGGCAAAAATAAAATTCTGTTCCAGTTGGTTGGCCAGGTAGCTATCTTGAAATTTTAATAGACAAGTGATTGATTCCAATGGTTCATCAACTAGTTGAAATATCCCAGTGGGTATTGCATCAATTCCTGGAGGCTTGTGTTTTGCTAATGCTCTCAGTATAACTTGGATTTCTTCCTTCAGTACAGCCAGTCTTTGACTGTATGCTACCTTTTCAAATAGTTGACTACTGACCCATTTTTTTTTGCTTCAATGACTGCATATTTTTCTCCATCATTCTCTCTCTCCCTCCCTCTACCTTACCTCTATCTCTATCATCTATCTATCTATATATATATATATATATATTTATCTAAAAAGAAATGATTCAAGTGATTGTTGTTGTAAAGTGAAGTTGAGAAGGTTCCTTATAAAAGTACTCAATGTATGACACACAAAGCTCAAAGTCTAACGGTCAAATGTCAGGTGAGAGGCTTCTCCTGGTTCACATAAATTACAGAGCTAACAGAATCAAGATGGGGAAGTGAAAGAGCAAACTTTCAGGTGTGTAGGAGTGAACAAATCCAAGGCCAGCAGATAACATGTCAGTCTCCTGACACACAGCTCTGCAGAGGCTAATGACTTCCATAATCAGAAAGCAATAGTGACAAGCCATTGACTCAAGGTAAATATATGGAGATCAGATTATAACAAGTCAGATGCAGAATTCAGAACCATTAAAAACTAGAACTTTGTCATAAAGTTCACATACAATGCAAGCAACTCTGAGAAAGCTCCCTATCAATTGATTGACTATTGTCTACAACAGATTTCATCATGGAGATGCTTACATAATACTGTATCTCATCATGGGGGATTCTCTGCATCCAAAGCACTGAGAATTATGGCAATCAAATTGACACCCAACAGGTACATAACATTCCATTAATGAAGAGCTTTATTGGTTGACATCTCTTTTTTAAAAAAACATTTTATTGGGAATGCTTACAGATATTATAGCAATCTGTAATTCAATTAGATCAAGCATAATTATACAATTGCTGCCACCATAATTTTTCAAAACATTTTCTTTCTTCTTGATCTCTATAATATCAGTTTCCCTTTATCCCTTCCCTGCCCCACTCTGCCATTTCACAGGAATCCTTACTATTATTATATTATATTATACTATATTTTAACTTTATTTTTACTATATCTTACATCAGCTAATGTATCTGTTCACCTGAAATCCTGTTATTTGTTTCCCTCAAGTGTGGTTATGCAGCCATCATTGCTATCAGCTTACCCTTCCCCTCTGTGCCCCCTCTCTTCCTGTGCCCTTAGGGAATCATCACTCTCTACTGTTTCTGAAGGATTCTCTATCTTGGCTTTGATGCTTTGAGTGCTCTTAATTGTACAAATGAAAAAATGCAGGTCAAACAAGATTAATGAGTTAAAACAAAGACTCAATTAGTAAGGGGAAGAAATATCAAAGATCTCTGGGATAGTCATGTGTTTCATTAGTGCCATAAAATTCCCTAGAATTATCATCCTTTCTGTGTGGCCCTTCTGTTTGGGGCTGTCCAACTCTCTTTCAAGTAGGTTTGGGGTATCCACTTTGTGGAGGCTCCTTCATGTCAATTTGATTGTTCTTGAACTTCTGATATCCATTCCTTTCAATGCCTCATGAGCACATGGACTAGTGTGCCTCTTCCATATAGGCTTTGTTGCTTCCCTGCTAGATGGCCACTTGTTTAACTTCAAGCCTTTAAGACTCTAGATGCTCTATCTTTTCATAGCCGACATCATCAACGTTCTTCACATTTGCTTATGCACTGTGTTTGGGTAGACTAGAGAAACAAATCCAGGGACATTTATATGTATATAAGAAAGAACTTTATGTACAAGAGAAGTTGAATATTGAGAAAACATCATAGTCCAGTCCAGCTCAAGTCCATAAGTCCATTATTAGCTCGTATGTGCAATACTAATCTATAAAGTCCTCTTCAGACTCATGAAACATATATAATGACACCAGATGCAGGAAAAATCACAGGCCAGGGGGTTGGAAGACTTGTGAGTCCAGTGGCATTATAAGCATCTCAGTGCTGACAAGGGTCTCCACGTGGTTCCTTCAGGTCCAAAATTCTGACAGCCATAAGGTAGCTTCAAGTGGCTTCTCCTCAGAAATGTTTTGCATGGAGTGAGCAGGGGTAGCATGTGTTCCATAGGAGGAAACACAGGAGTCCCCAGAATTCTTAGGAGAAGGCCATACCTGTACAGAGGACTCATTGACTGTATTCTGATCCCAGCACTCTGTCCTCAAATTGACACCAGATTATGTAACTATCTATTTCGTCTTCAGTAATTGTGCCTGGCAGGTGTGTATCATACATTGCCACATTATTGGAATAAACTGCTTTTGTAATGAGGTAAGATTTAAATAGAGACCCAAAATCCACTTGCTTCCTTATTGTATTTACACATACATATATATACAAAAACATCCATCTTTATATATTTGCACATATATACATATTTATATCTATATATAATCTTTACTTTCATGTTCTTTCCTTTTCTTTCCTCTTTCTCAATTATCATGCATAACCAATGTTCCTCTCTCAGTAATTCCTCTTGGATATATTCCAATTGATCAAGGACAACCAGGAAAGCTACACTCTCCTAATTACCAATTTTAGACCCCTTGCTATTCCCGTTCTTGTTGTTATTGTTATTGATTCATCGCTCCCCTCTCCCTGTCTCTTCCTCTTCCTCTTCCCTGTCCCATCCCCCATCCCAAATCATCAATCCTGTTGCTGCCTCCATGGAATTGCTTATCCTGCCTATCTTATATAGACAGGAGAATAGAGAGCAAGAAAGAGACCACACAAATAGTTCCAAGTCTAACTGCTGTACTGACCTCGAGTACATATGTATCTCTCTGTGAAATGGTGATCAGGCTCTATTCTTAGTCCAATGCCCTTTTCTTTCAAGGGTCCATATCCTAGGGCCTGCTAACCTAACAACACTTATACCCTTTTAGGCCTCTGTATTCATGACCAAGTGGTGGCTTCTACAAGACCTGATTGTTCTTTCTGTAGTCAAGAATGGTGCCCCACAACTCATTCCATTACACCCTTCTACTTCCACTGTGTCCCCCTTGTGAATACCCCCCAACCAGTTCAGATAAGGTGCCAAGTGACTGTCGCCCAGTCTGAAGTCTACAATTAGGATTCCTTAAGGACTTCGTGACTTTGCATTGCTGGTCTCTTGTCCCCCCTCTCGGTTTTCCCCCACGTGGGCAGATCAGACAAGCTGTACTCCCCAACCTCTAACTTCACAGCTATCCTCTGGAGTGCTGTCATCTTCATATCTTGAACTGAGTCCGGTCCTCCTTTCCCTTCAGTGACCGAGCTTCTCCAAGCAAGAATATTGCCATTCAGGCTTGGTGTACCTGAATGAGACCTACTCTCTTTCTCCCTTTGCTGTGGAGACATAAAAATGCATTCCTCTTATATAGGACAGTGGTTCTCAATCTTCCTAATGCTGGGACCCTTTAAAAAAATTCTTCATGCTGTGGTGACACGCTCACCATAAAATTACTTTCATTGCTACTTCATGACTGTAATTTTGCTACTATTTTGAATCAGGTGACTCCTGTGAAAGGGTCATTCGACCTCCAAAGGGGTCATGACCCACAGGTTGAGAACCAGTGTCTTATGAGGATTAGTCCCCTGTTTCCCCATTGCCATCTTTTTTCTTCCCCAACCCATTTGTGGACCATAAAGGCCAAGGTGTGCAGGGTGGGAGTTAGGGAATGTCTTTCAGCATAGGTGCTATCTGCATCTTTTTTTTTTTTTTTGATGACATGTGCATCATTAGGTTTGGTCTGACTCCTGCCAGAGTATCTGGTTCTTAACTCAGAATATTTGTAATATGTAAATTTTCTGCTATGCCCATTCTACTGTCGTAACTTACCTCAGTGGACTCATGTTGTGCTTGGTTAACTTTTGGTTAACTTCACTCAACATACTATCTTCCAACTCTTTTCATGAGATGAGGTACTTCATGTTTTCATCACTGCTGTGAAGGGATGTGTAGAAATCCATTGTGTGTATATTTCACAGTTTTTAAATCCATTAGTCTATTAATGGAAATTTAACCGATTTCCAATTCTTTGTAATTTTGAACTGTGCAGCAATGAACATTGGAGCTCAGACCTCTGGTCATGGCCTGTTTCTTATTTCTTCTGGGTATATACCCAGTAGTGAAATTGCTGGGTTGTAAGGTAACTCAATTGCCATCTGTTTGATGTATCAAAAAATTGCTTTCCACATTGACTGTACGTATCTACAAGACCACCAGCAGTGAGTGAGTGCTCCTTTCTCACCACACCCCCTCCAACATTTTCTGCTTTCTGGGGGTTTTTTGAGTTGAGCTATATTTGTGGGTGTTAGGAATAATATCAACATTTGGGGTGACATCAGACTTTTGGAAGTGATCTGGACAGGGCTGGTAGTTTTCTTAATACACAATACTCTTTGATATAGTTATCTCTTACACACATATGAGTGTCTATGAATTTGTTTCTCTAGTCTACCCAGACTAACACAGGTGGTATGATGTTTTACTGCATTGTGGTCTTTTAGGGTTTCAGAGAGAAGAGGAGATTCAGGCTAAGGGGATGACTTGGTATCTAGTATGGCTGAGGGAGCTGTATTCTTATGATTGAGTTAATTGTCTTGAGAAGAATGTACCTCTGGTGAATCAGGTCAGAGGACATGGGCATGGTGGAGGTGGGCAAATATGGCTTTAGGAGAATGGTATCTATTCTTGTTGACTACCTAAGTAGTGAGTGAACTTCCTAGAAGAGTGGAGTTCAGCAGGCTTATGTAGAAGGCTTATTTTGGTGATTTACAATTGTCTGTTTACAGTTGTGTGTTCTTTGAACAGTATTTCAAAGACCTTTTGTGAAGCCCAAATTAGTAAAACTTGTTGTGGGCCAAGGTCTTTTAGCTCCTGGAGGTTTCTCCTGTTTTGCTATGCTAAAAACCAGGTGTGTGGTGCCTCAGATCCAAAGTTAAGAAAGAAGTGCATTTTTAAAGTTTTGTTTTGCTTTTAGGGGCTTGCAGGGTGTCCTGGCATCAGGGCTGTGCCACACTGTCACCCAGGAAAGGAGGATTCGATTGGCCAAATGAATTGGGGCCTCAATGGGTCTGAGTTCTCCTGGCTGCCATCTGGCTCTCTCCTGACTCACTCTGCACTGCTCTGTAGGCTGGGCTCTGAAGATCTGCAATATGCAGTGGATAAATAGTCCAAGGACTCTCTGATTATAGCAAATTAGTGTCTAATTATCTATTGTTACCTATGTTTGAAACCCAGGGCGGAAGCTGGGAAGAAGGGGGGGGGGTGGCTGATGGGTTCACTCTGTTCCTGGGAGAGAAGGGGAGTCGTAAATTTCGTGAATACAGGAGTGGAGAGGAGACTAGAAATGGGAGCACTGGCGTGAGCTCTTGGGGGTGGATTTCAGAAGCACTCCATGGTTCTAGGATTATGACCTCTTTTAGGCGGCAGTCTGGGGAAATTACTGCACACTGGTGGGCCTCAGGACTCAGGCTCGGGAAGGGGTAGTGGACACGGTCCTAAAAATGATGAGGGATATGGACAGCCTGTGGACTGGCACAGTGAATTTAGAGCATCTCAGTGAGTCATTGAAGCACTCTGGAAACGAAAATTATGAGGAACTTCTGAACCACACGCCCTCGGAGACTGCCTAGTGATCCCTTTACTTTCAACCCTGAATTTCAGCTAGAGAGTTCTCTAGGTTGTTGGTGCTGTCCTTTGGAAATAATTAAACCATTTGCTGTGAATGCAAAGGCATTTTTCACAAATTGGGATATTAATGACAGGAAAATATGTACCGAGTAAACAAATATTGTTCCATTCCTTTTTGTATCTAATGGTTAACTTATAATATTAGACAGTATTATTTTTAATATAGGGCTCTGACAGAGCCCTAATATATAATGTTACCTATATTCTGCCTATACTTGTATTCTTTTACCTACAGAGAACAAAAAATGTAGGTCCAATGAGCACAGACACAGAACAACTGAACCTTTTGCTATTGGAATATTTAGCTGTCATTCTCTTCAGAGTACTTGTCTGACTAGATTCGTGCAGTATTGTGATAGTTAGCTTTATTGTGCCAACAGGGCCAAGAGGAGGAACATGTGGGCAGAGTTTAATCAGGCCAGAGCTTGATTGCAGGGTAATGAGATAGGTGGTTTTCCAAGTCACTTCTCTCTTCCTGCCTGGTGATCAGAACAATGTGTTGCTGTTTGAGCTAGTTCTTTACCTCAGCCATGTGCTGCACTAGCCTTCAAGGCCTGCTTCATCACGCTGCTGGTGGGTATATTACATGAACCTGAGAGAAGACTCTGTTGTCTACTTCCTGGAACTTGGACCTACAGCCTGTGGGAGTTGAAAGACTTCCAGTATATTAACTGTTGCATGAATGTGAGTTGAACTGAGCCCTCTGTACTACTGTGTGGATTTATTAACTGCTATATTTATTCATTCTTGCTGTATAAACCTATTCATATATAATTGTATTTTTAATATTGACTTATGGATATATATATATATTCATAAGTGTCCTGATTTTATTTCTCTAGAGAACCCTGCCTAACACAAATATGATCAAGGATTATTTTTAAAAAGCCATTCAGAAGAAATTATAAACCTCATGGTAGCCAAAACCTTATATGTATTGGAATCGCTTCTCCTTCTGACTGCTTCTTCTTTTCCTTAATGACTTCACAAAGATACAGTAGGTAAGCACAATTTATTAAATTAATCTCTTAAATGAAAAACAGCAACCAGATAAAATATTCAAAACATTAACTTCTCATATTCTTTCCAGAAAATAGCCCAGTAAACTGCTTGGCCAGGGCTGAGGTCTGCCAAGCCAACGAAGAAAAACTACCATGAGGCAGAGGTTGAACAAGTACCCACTCTCCCTCTTCATGATTTGTTTCTCTAGTATGTCCCCCCTGGTACCTTTGCTGACATTAATCACTATACAAAATACCTTAATAGCAAACGCTGTAGCATGAAAATAATTTCATGGTTGGAGTTCATCACAATATGAGAAACTGTATTAAAGGTCATGGCATCAGGAAGGTTGAGAACCTCTGCTGTAGAATATGACTCACTCTCAGTGTCCTGTAATAATAAGTTACCCCCAATTTATCTTCAAACTGTGGCAGAGAAGCAAATGACTGATTCTGAGATCTCTGAATATGGAAACACATGTCATTCCTATATCACCTAGTCTGTGATCTTTCCAAACTTCGTGCCTATAAACATAGTGCCACTTCTAGTTCAAGCCTTGAGATGGCAGTCTTACTATTGGCATTACTCTGGCGCTCCCCAAAACTCCAAACCTTAGTGGCCTGATCACCCTGGGAAAGAGATGAAGATGTGTTTGCTTTAGCTGAGTTGTACCCAAAGCCATTCCTAAAAAATTGGTAGGAACGGATCATTGGGCTAGCCTTAAAAATGGAAGGGGTCAAGGAAAGTATGTGATACAGCTTTCCATTAGTTCTTTAATGTTTCCTACTCCCACTATCATGACCCCAAATCTACATTACATACCCAGCTAGACCAGAACATGTACACCGACTGGTACAGATAAGAGTTGAAATGCAGGGAACCCAGGACAGAGAAGCCCTAAGGACCAATAATGAGAATAGTGTTACCAGGAGGGTAAGGGCAAGGTCCAGGGAGAGGGGGAAGTGATCACGATGATCTACATAACCCCACCCTTTCAGAGGGATGGACAACAGAGAAGTGGGTGAAAGAAGACATCCGTCATTGTAAGACATGACAAAATAATAATAATTTATAAATTACCAAGGGTTCATGGGGGGGGGGGTGAGGAGCTTATACCAAGGGTTCAAGTAGAAAGAAAATATTTTGAGAATGATAATGGCCACAAATGTACAAGTGTGCTTGACACAATGGAGGCAGGTGTGGATTGTGATAAAAGCTGTAGGAGCCCCCAATAAAATGATTTTTTTAAAGGGAAGTATGTGAAACTCTTTCCTTATGAGGATTCAATAATTTTCATAACATGCTAAAGGCCCTGGTGAGTCTGCAAGTGATATGTTTGGTGGCTAACAGAAATGTCGCAGTTTAACCCAACAGGCACTCACTGAGTGAAAGTGGACATCACGATTCATGGTCTCGGAAACAGTTCTGCCCTCTCCAATAGAGCGGCCGTGAGCTGGGATTCCCTGCATGGCCGTGTGTTGGTTTGTGTGCTTTTACTTTGAGGAGCCCTGATGATGCAGTGACAAAAGTCCTTTGCTGCCAGGTGAAAGGCCAGAGTTTTAAACCGAGTCACCACTCCCTGGGAGAAAATTGTAGCCATCTACTCTGTCCAGATTTTTAGTCCTGGAAATTCTATGAGGCTGTTCCCGTCAGTCCTGGAGAGTCCCTGCGTCAGAAGAGGCCACATAGGGCAGATGGCAATGGGGATTTTTAATAACATTGAAAAAAGAGGGGCAGGCAACGAGGAACAAGGGAGAGAGGAAAAAGGAAGAAAGCAAAGAAGAGATGTCAATGTTTTGACGTAAAACTGAAAGCCAAGAAGCCGTAGATGCAAACTAGCAGCATTAGGTGTTTTCCATCAGGAATTGCATTAATCCTCTGGCTTTGCTTTGCCAGATTCCATTCAAGACCCTTATCAAGCATTCATGGGGCACAGTAAGACTTCTCTACTCCCCTAGTGATGCTTTCCTGAGCTCTCCTTGCCCCATCTCTCTCCTCCCCAGTTCTGCCAGCCCCCTTCTCTAAGAAGCCAACATTCCTCCTCTGCCTCCCTGGTGGTCCTGGAAACCCTAACCCTAAGGTCTGTTGCATTTCCATAGCAGCCCTTCCCCAATCAGAAGCATCCATCTGTCCTGGCAAATCATAAAATGTTTTCAAATCCACCATCAGCTTAAATACCCATTTGCCTGCATCTTTATGACCCCCACTGCACCCTATTTTGGGCACTTTAAAAATAAAATTTTAAAACTTCTAAAACCTTCTATCACCCTGGCCTCCTTCTAACTATAAAATCTTGTCTGATCTGCGACTTATTTACATACTTCAGGCCAACAACCGCTGCTGTTGGTAGTGGCTGTCAAGTCAGTTCTGACTGTGGTCCTCACATGTGTGCAGGGCAGAACTGTTCCATACCATGTTCTTCACCGCATCCTGTCAGCAGGGAACCACCAGGCTTGTCTTCTGAGGCACCTGCTGTGTGAGCTTGACCAACTGAGCTGTGCCGAGTAGTAGTTGATCATCTAACTCCTTTGGATCATGTCGGGCCCTAACAACCGCATTCACAATGAGCTCTCATTCAGAGCACACGAGATGTTTTCTTGGCTGTCTGCTCTGTTCCAAGGACCATGACAGCCTCTAGGAAGAAGATACAGAACTAGTCTTGAAGGTGCAGACCGCAGCCTGAGGGAGAGAGACAAATAAACAGGCCCATATCACCTTAGGTAGCCAGGGAGGGGAAAGTTCCTCCCCAAGTCTGGAGTGGGGGGTGGGGGTGGGGCGCCCTGGCCTTACGACAAGTTGGAAGCTGCTCAAGGCTAGAAGGCTAGAAGGCACACTCCCGATTCAGGCTCTGAGCAAGGGGTGGTACACATAGGTGGGCGGTTCTCCTCCACTGGCCCCCATAGACCCAGTGGGTTTAAGTTAACCATTGGGGTCAACCCGCACCATCGACCATGCCTCCCAGCCGAGGGCTCTGGAAAGCCAGAATCTTTGAGAACATGGCTCTCTCCAGTGCCTCCTACCCAGGGCAGCTAGCCGCGGCCATCGCCTCCTCCTTTTCCTGCTGCCCCTGGACCGGACTGTGGGTTTCTCTGGCGTGTGAGTGTGCCTGTGTAGATCCTGAAATTTCTTCTGTCCTTTAGAAAACCCACTGGCATCACTAGCCAGGTTTGGGTATGAATTTTTTCTCCTGCGAAACCAAGGACGGAGGTATTCCTCACCTGAGAAATCTCACGATCACAGCAAGGCCTCCAGGAGATGTGCAGCATAGGACAGAGACATGGGAGAAGTTGGCACTGACTGACAAGCTCCCAGAGACGCTGGGGAAGGCAGTGCTGACTGGCAATGAGCGTCGGAAAAGCCGTGGCTTTGGAAAGCCGCTGGGAGCAGCTGCGGTCGTCAGACTCAGCTCGGCAGCAACCCATAAAATACCTAGCAATAGCAGCACTATTCATGCTCCCACAAAAAGATGAAAAACGGGCCCACTGCCACACACCAACCAATATTCTTTCTGAGGCTGTAAATAGAGTGGAGAGCCTCATTTTCTCTCTCTCTCTCTCTCTCTCTCTCTCTCTCTCTCTCCCTGGTATGTTTGAAATGAACTTTGTATGTTATCAAAGACTCCAAATGCCTTCAATTTTACTTTTCTTCGATTTTTAACCTCTCAGACCAATGTTTAGATCTGAGAGGTGAGGAATGTGGAGGGGTGTTAGGTCTGTGAACCTTCACTCTCTTTGTTAAACTTTACTTATTAATTTAATGAATTTTTATAAAAAACATCTTCTGTATTGTTGCACAGTCCATCTCATTAAATCAATAATAGTATTCTTGCAACCCCTGCACCCCTCAACGTGTTCGTCTCTCTTTCCCTCTCCCATCCTCGTGGTCTCCTTCCCTCCAGTATTTTCTATTTCTCCTTTCTCTATACGCACACTCATCTCTGGCCTCATCTCTAGAGCCTTAGCCTTTGATGTGAAAACCAATTTTTTTTTGTCTTTCCTTATCATAATGGTGTCTTTCAATATTTGTCCTTATGAACCTGACCAATTTTGCTAAGCATGATTTTTCTCTAGCTTTGTCCCTGTCTTGCTATGTTTAATAGAGTGCTTATTGTTTTTTATTGATGCATAATACATTGTTATATGATTGTACCAGAGTTTGCACATCCACTCATCTATTCCAGTCAGTCTCATCTCTGCCCTTCAGGGCAGCTGGTGGATTTGAATCTCTGATCATGCAGTTAGCAGTTTTTCTATTAATCAGCAATATGTACCTGACACGGGCACTTTAAAAATTTAGAAACGTGATCCAGCCAACCATAAACTTCTCAAAAGAATAATTTGAATCAAATAGGTTCTTAACGTTAGTATGATAATCTGTGGCAAGAGGGATTTAAGAAAAATAAACTTCAGGGAATCTATTCATAGCTAACAAGAATATATGTCCCCCTTCCAATTTTTTAATGTATTGACTACTAATTATTGTTTGAGTGCTGTCAGCTCAGAGCAGGACTGTACACTGTGACTATGGTGAAAGCGCACTCAATGCTCATGGGAGCAGCAGCCAAGAAGGTGTGTCTGATCCACGCCGTGATATTTGCAATTGCCTCCTGTGCATGGGAAAGTTGGACAGCAAACAAGGAAGACTAAAGAAGAATTGATGCATTAGAATTCTGGTGCTGGTAAAGAATATTGGAAATACTGTGGACTGCCAAAAGGAGTAACAAATCTGTGTCGAAAGAAGCAAGGCCAGAATGCTCTTAGAGGCAGGCGTGGCGAGACTTTGTCTCACAGTCATGTTGTCAGGAGAGACCAGTCCCTAGAGAAGGACATCGTGATGGGTAGAAAGGCAGGGGAAAACAAGGGAAGGAATCTCAACAAGCTGCGTTGACATGGTGGCTGCACCAGAGGACTCGAGCGAGGAGCAGTTGTGAGGGTGGCATGGTTTGGGCAGGTTTGGTTCTGCTGTGCACAGGGTTGGAACCAATTCGATCGCTCTAACATCATTGTGGGCCCAGAGTAGATATGAGAATATGAGTTCAAAATACAATTGAAATGGATATGTGAATTAACTGTCAGTAAATTTGTTAAAAGTAAACTAACTTTTAAAAGGGGACAGGGAGGGTAGGCAAATGGGTTAAGGCAAAGCTAGAGGACTAGAGGTTGCGATGATGTGCTTTGAGGATGGAGAAAGTAGTAAGAACCAAGAAATGCAAGTGGCCCTTGGAGACCAGAAGAAGTAAATAAAAGGAGTATCTCTTTTAATCTCCAGAAGGAAACAGGTCTTTGACGGAGAACTCTGGCTTATGCTTGAAAGGGAATAAATTTGTTTTGCCTTAAGCCAAAACAAAGAATAAACTTAGCTACTTACTAACTGCAAGGTTGGTAGTTCAAATCGACCAGCCACTTGGTGGGAGAAAGTAGTCTGTTTCAGTGAACATGATGGCCTTGAAAACAGGCAGTTCAAAAATAACCTGTAAGGTCGCCAAAGATCTGAATTGATTTGATAACACACAGCAAATTCGATTATACATCTTAGTTCTGTGGTAGTTATGGATTAGGAAAAACCTCTCCAAACATTCACAGGTGGGAGCCAGCAAGCTGAGTGCTTACCCGAGCAGAACTTCCCTTGCACGCTAGTCCACATCAGGTCTCAGCAAACTTTTGAGACGGAAGAACCAATCCTGTCCCTCACGACAATTTAAAAATTATTCCAGAGCCATACGTATATTTTTACAAGCACATGAAATATACCATTATTATCTGAACAACATCCTTTAACTTTTTTCAATGTCACTGCAGAGCCACAAGTCCTTACCAAAAGAGCCAGCTCGGGCCGGCGAGGGGCAGGGTGCCGACTCCGGGTCTAGATCTTGGCGTCCTTCATAGGGATGGCACGGAGAGCTTTGGGCACCCCAAGGCACCGAGTGGCCGGTGGGGGGAGTTCGGTGTGAAACCCAGGAGCCGGGCTGACCACAAAGTGAGAGGCCACGGGAAGGTCCAGGAGCCCCCTAGGCTCAGTGTCCGTCCCCACGGAGTCCTGGGGAGACAACTTTTTTTAGCAAAGAGGAAGGCCACAGAAAGCCCCAAACTCGCTGTGGGCACGGTGATTCCAACCTGCAGTGACGGTGCGACATGTCGTGGAAGCTTGGACGTGTTCGCAGAGACACGGGCTTTCTCCCGCAGAGAGGCTGGTCCATCAAACGGCCACCTCTCTGCTGTGAGCCTGCCCCGGCTCTACCCAAAACCGAACACAGAACTCAGCGCCATGGAAGCCACAGGGCAGAGCAGAACTGGGAGTTTCCAAATCTATTTACAAAAGTAGAAAGCTCCGTCTCTGTCCTGAGGAGCAACTGGTGGTGTGGGACTACTAGCTTTGTGGATTGCAGCCGAAGGCACCACCGCCCTGTGCTTTTAGCAGTTACTACAAATGACAATTCACTTAACAGAATTTCTACACACTAGAAAACTTCTGAGCTTTTAAAACAAGAGTAAGGTATATTTAGAGCAGATGCTGCCCTCCTGAGGGTTATGGTGGTATTGCAGATTTCCTAGTTGTTTTTTTTTTTTTATTCCCAGAGAATTTGGTCCATCTAACTCTATCACTTTCTCCATATCAATTTATCCAGAAACTATAATAGAACATAAAATAAAATGAGAAAATATTATTAGGTATTGCACAAATATTTTTCAAAAACTACGTACAGAAGAAATACTGTGAATAGTGAAAAGTCATGTATGATAAGGCTGATGGAAACAAATAGTGAATAAATGTATTTGCTAAGAAAGACTATTTTACCTTCATTTCATCTGACATTTTGGGATTTATCAGTTCACATGTCTGTCACAGTAATGGGCAGAGCGGCAAGCTGGACTTAATAGACTGCAAGATTCCTTCCCCCGGTGCAAGCAGACCTGGTGAATCATGACTACAGATCACAGCTACCAGGAGTATACTTTTGGACTGACGTTACCCAGGCAAGTTCTTAAAGGGACCTGACTATTCCTGAAAGAGAAATGTGAACTATAAGAGAAAATAGGGAAAGGTTCCTCATGCAGTAGGCAATATCAAGTATGAAACGGCTCTTCGAGACCTAGTCTGTGTAACTCCTTCCAAATGACTAGGGGGCATATAAATAATGTGTATGGAAACCTATTGGTCAATTTTCTAACATCATAATAAATTTACAATGAGCCATCTCAGAAGCAGGGAGGGGGTCGCACTGCCTAAAAGAAAGAAGAGCTCTGGACTCAAGATGCTCTGTGCACTGGACTTGGTTGATCCAGGGGACAGAGGTCTGTAACAGTAGAAACAAGAGATGCAACCACTACCATCACTACCCTACCCCACCCCAACCCCACCCCCACCAAAAAAAAAGCTGGTAGTAAAACAGTGGCAACAGAGACAGCAACCCTAAGAACATGAGGCAGACAGTGGCTTCCTGGTTCGTGAAGCTGGATCTGCTTGCCTTTGGGTTAGGCTTTGGTAGAGAGAAGTCCCCTTTGGGGCATTTATTGGCAGTGATAAAGGATCTTTGTAATGTGGCTCAACGCAGCAGAGACCAACGCCCCCATGGCTGAGAGACCAAGGACCAAGTACCCTCAGCCACATCTAAGAAGTGCTCCTGCGCAGAACTATACTGTGAACACTTTATCCTGAATTGGCACCTGTCACTATAAGTCAGCATTGACTCAATGGCAGTGAGAATGTCCTTATTAAACCCTATAATTGTGAGTAGTGTCTGTGAGTTCTGTATGACCATTGCAATGAATTGTAGAACCCAAGAGAGAAGTAGAGAGGCTGTGAGAGGGACTGACAGTTTCAGAATTGATAAAGAAGTTTGGAAGAAGGGTGCACAACTAACCTCCACTTCACAGGAATTGGTCTTAGACTAATGTTGGGTTTGATTATCTTTCCCTCATCCTAAAATAAGAGGAGGTAGGATGTGACCCCCTGTATCAGTCTTAAAGAGGACAAAAAACATTGCTCTTTGAAAGATGTTTTATCTTCAGTTTACACAGAAGTGGTCACCAGTAAGAATCAAGACAAGTAGATCTGTAAAATTCCAGAAAATTTGATAGTCAGGCTTCCAAGACTGTAAAAGGTGAAGTGAAAGGAAATCTGAAAATGGAAAGATTATTTAAAAGTTGACACAAGAAACAACTGAACCCCCAGGTCCACATCTCCAGCATCTGCACAAATGACCAAAAACTATGGGAAGATTATCTTTGGAAAAAAGAATAAGAAACTTCAGGGCCACTAGACACCAAGGAAGGAGGTGGTAAGATACTATGCTGAAAACCAAAGAATTAAAGAAGATCTAGCATCTATCTCTCACTCTCTAGAAGACTTTATATACTCAAAACAAGTGGAGAGAAAGATCTCGCTCTCTCTGGAGTAATAAAATCACCCTAAGGAAAATTCCTATAATTCTGACAGCAACAGAATGCCCCCTCCTGATCTTTCAACAAAAGCCACCAATCAACAAACCCTACTCATATTTACAAATCTTTCAAGCGGCTTCCGTGCCTCACTTCTAAATAGTAAGAGTCAGCTTCCAACATGCCAGAGGAAGAATCAATGCAAAGAAACAAAGCCCACTGTCATCACGTTGATTGTGATTCTTAGTGATGCTATAGGATTGAACTTCCCCTGTGGGGTTCCCAGATTGTAATTGCTTATGGAATTAGAAAGCCACATCTTTCTCCCATGAAAATGCTGGTGGATTCGAACTACTGACCTGACTGTTAGCAGCCCAATGAGTAATCCACTATGCCACAAGGCTTCCCCAATATTAGGGAAAGAGTTCATTATTCATTGCACCTGAGAGACAGGTGGGCATCCAACCTCAGATTCTATCTTCTGGATTTGGTCTACAGCTTTTACAGGCGGTCCATATAAGAAAGTGACATTTGGACAGGTTTAGATACATATTAAATGTACACAATCAATCGGTAAAAGCATGAACACTCACAAAAAGTTACAACATTTCACTATCATATAAATGTGTTTCACTATCATTCTAATTCTCCCTCCAAGAGCATGAGTTTTACTATGCCACTGTGACCTCGCGGAGCCCTGGTAGCAAAATTGATTATGTGCTCCACTGCTAACCTCAAGGTCGGCAGACAGGGATCACTAATCACTTTGCAGGAGAAAGGGGAGTAGATGAGTCTCTCTGCATCTCAAAGAGTTACGTTTCCAGACAACCCAGTGGCAGTTCTACCCGTAACAGGAGTGAGTTCGGTTATTTGGTTTATGGTAAACTTGTATCTACTTCAGGGATGGTTGCTCAACTTGTAATAGCTAATAGACCCTCTGCAATCGACTTGCTGATGTGGAGCCAATCCCAAATCCTAGTGAACCGATGGCAAAGTAGAACGGTTCTGTAGGATTTCCGTATCTTTACACAAGTCACATCTTTTTCCTACAAAGCAGCTAGAGAGATTGAACTCCAAGCTTATTGATTGGTAGTCCAGTGCTGAACCCACTCCACCATCAGGGCTCCTTATGTAACAGAACTAAGGTCCAGCCACCAAGCACTACGGACTCTCACAGAGGCGGGTGTGCACGGGTATACTGTTTATTAACAGATCTGAGCGAATAGTGAGGTCATACTCGAACACTGCCTCGCTCTCTTACATAGTCAGGGCTTTACTCACTCTTTGGGAGGTGTGTGTAAATACGGCTTATATTTCTTATATGTCGATGCATCTGTTTTTTCTCTTGTCTGATTTTTTATCTTAAGTTTAAGTTATCAAAGCAGCAGTAAATATTTACGGCAAGTTCCCAGAAGCAGGGGAGGTGGGGGAGGGTTAGGGTTAGTTAGCGTGAGAATTGTGAGTTACTTAGCAGCAGCAGCCTGGAACAATAACCCCAATTGCAAAGATGAGTAAGTATTCATTAAAGGTTCCTTTCACACTTATAAAAGTTGCCTGATAACTGAAAACAAGAATTGTAACCTTTGTACAAGAAGTCACAGAGAGCTTACTGAGTCGGTAACTTTGGCTGCCTGTGGGTTGGGGGCCTGGGGGTGCGGGTTGGGGGCAGTTGCTCCTTCCTGCCTGGTGTGTCTTCCTTCCTATTCCACAGGGGGTATAAAAAGGAATCTCACACACACGCATCGCACTTCCTTGTCATTAGGATTCCAGAGATAATTTAAGATCCATTCAGCAGTCATTCTTGCAGCTCAGTGTAGAAGTAGGCAGAGGCCCCATTTCCGTGGTATCTGGCGTTCTCTTGGCCAACACAGACACAAACATATGAGTTTATTGAGTGGCAGTGTTCGCAGGAGCCCCTGGTCGGCTCACTGCCTTCATGGGTGGGGTGGGTAGGACACGAGGCCACTCCACTTGGGTGTTAGGTGGCTTGCACGCACTGTGTGCAGCTGCTCTACTGTCGTCAAGAGTCGCGATGTATACTCCTGGCCTCTGGACCACAGCTAAGGAGGGGTGTTAATGGAACCAGGGAGTCTGGTGACCGCTCCGATTCCTACTTGCCTTTCTCTGGCAATGTCAACAGCTTGCCTAGCAGGGCTGACCTTCCCTGAGGTCCATGGAGTCTTTCTCAGAAACCAACCTAGCGTGACCCAATAATCTTCACAAACATCAGCTAGAAATATGTTCTGTCAAGTTAACTCTGATTTAAAAAACTAGAAAAGACTCAGTGCAATGAATTAAGCATCAGGCTGCAAGTTGATTTTAATTCACCAACTGATCTGCATGAGAAAGAAGCGGCCATCTTCATTTCTCTAGAATTACAGCTGGGGAATTACTTCCTGTGAAGTCAATCTAAGTTGTCCATAGGGTTGCAATGAGTCAAAATGCATTCGTGGGTGATCTGGATCCAAAAGGAAGAATAGTTTGTCAACTGTATAGTCAATTGCATAGTCAATTGACTATTCAAACCCACCAATCACCCCACGTAGAGATCGCCGCTTCAAGTCTTCCCTCAGAGAAGTATAATTCCATTTTTCTACTGGCACCAGGTACAAGACCCTCAACAAATTGGCTCCAAGTTTTTTCAGCTTACTTCATTGTAGCACTCTCTTCCATCCGATACTGCAGTTAAGTTTTATAATGTCTAAAGGCATTTTAACTTTTATTCTTTCTATAGTAGAAACTGTTTCTCTGGCAAAGGATGCCCACCCCACCTTGTGCCTGCTTCTACTTCTGTCCCTTTAATCCATTCTTTTACGAAGGAGCCTGGCGACGTGGTGGTTATGAGCCGGGCTGCAACCTACAAAGTTTGCAGTTTGAAAACATCAGTGGCTCTTCCATTGAGAAAGATGGGGCTTCTCCCCCTGCAAAAGTTAGTCCTAGAAACTCAAAAGGCACTCCTACCCTGTCCAGTAGAGCTGGTTTGAGCCAGTACTGACTTAATGACAGTGAAGTTTTATTTTTTAGATTTTTTTCTTCTTGTGAGTTACACACACATGCACACGTTTGTTAAAGTTACCTTTTAAATCTCCAGATCATGGATTTTTCATCCACCGTAGCTCTCTCACTCTGGGGAAGGTATTTAATCCCTCTGTACTTAATTGTCCTTATTTTTAAAATGGAGAGAGCATTTCTAAAATCGGGAGAGAGTACGTTGTGAGACGACTGAATTAGAACAAATATATATGAGGAATTTAGAATAGTGCTTAACAGACCGCAAGGGAAGTATAAGTATTTATTATCGATATAAGATATTGATATATGGCTATTGAACCTACAAGATTCTACAAGATCTTTTCAGGTCTTGTCTTCCAAGTTTTTCATTGATTTGCTACACCCGGAGTCCCATGACCCCATGTGCTGAAGGGACTCATACTTAGTTGAATTCTCTATGTTGTCATCTTGAAATTTTCACTACATTTTGAATAAGGGTTGATACATTTGGATTTTCAATTACATCCCTAAATCATTCCATATACACTTTGTCCAGTCATTTCATACACACTAAAGCCTCACTGCACCAACCTTTTTTTGAGGGGGGGGGCATCACTGCCTCTGGTGGTCATGGGCGCTACCCAGTGCTGCTCCTGAGAGCCGCTGCTGGATTTGAACCGCCAAGCCCGCGGGCCGCAGTCCTGCACTCAACCACTTACGCCACTGGGGCTCAGCCCTCCACCAACCTTTTAGGACCTCAAATATCCACATCTTTTCCTCTCTGCCTGGGATAATTTCTCTGTTTCTCTCCCCTTGATTAACTCTCATATCAGCTTCTCAGAGAGGATTTCCTGGAGCACGTTATTTAGGCTAACATTCTGTGCCACTTCCTTTCCTCATACACTACCAATTTTTCCTAAAAAAAAAAAAAATTGTCACTCTTAAACTAAGTACATAATGAGTAAGAACCACATATTCTCTAATTAATTCTCTAATTCTCTAATTAATTGATCAGCATACAGATTGAATAAGTATGGTGAGAGGATAGAACTCACTTTTCTTGATTTTAAGCCATGCAATATTCCTTGCTTTGTTCAAACCACTGCCTCACGGTTGAGCATAAGCACAATGGAGTGTTCTGGAATTCCCATTCTTCTCAACATTTTTCAGTTTATTATGCCCCAGCAGAGTTACTGAAACACAAGTGACCATATTTCTGGCATTCTCTGTTTCAAACAAATATCCACCTGACATCAGCAATGATATCTATCCCTTGTTCCACACCCTCTTCTGATTCTAGCCTGAAGCTCTGGCAGTGCCCTGTCAATGTACTGTTGGAACCATTTTGGGGTGGTCTTCAGCAGAATTTTACTTACATGTGGTATCAATAATATTGTTCTATAATTTCAGCAATCGTTTGGTTTGCCTTTCTTTGGAATGGGTACAAATATGGTTCTCTTCCAGTCAGTTAGCCAAGTAGCTGTTTCCAAATTTCCTGTCATAGATCAATGAGTACTTCTAGTGCTTCATCAGTGTATTGAAACATTTCAATTGCCATTCCATCTATTCCTGGAGCCTTGCTTTGGCTAGTGTTGTCAATGCAGTTTGAACTTCTTTCAGCACTATTGATTCTTGCTCATATCCAACCTCCTAAAAAGGTGGAATGCTGACGAGTTATTTTGGGGACAGTGACTCTGTGTGTATGATCTTCTTTTGATGTTTCCTGTATCATTCAAAAATTTACCTGTAGAATCTTTCAACTCAAGGCTTTGGTGAAGAGTGTTCAGTTTAAGATATGATGAGCATGTTTCTTGTTGGTCTAGGTCTTTGCACATTTCATTAAATATTTTACTTGTCTTCTTGAGATGTCCTTTGAAAAGCTCTGCTCAGCTCTTTCACTACCTCATTTCCTCTATTTGCCTTCGCTACTCTATGATTAAGAGCAAGTTTCAGTCTCTTCTGACATCCTCTCTGATCTTTTTTCCTTTTCCTGTCTTTTTAGTGACTTCTTTCTTTTCCTATTTAATGATATTTTTAATGACTTTAGGATGTCCTTCATATCCTCTCACAGTTCCATCAGATCTTCTGTCACTATTCTTCAAGGCATAGAATCTTTTCTTGAGAAGTCTCAAAATTCAGGTGAAATAGACTCAAAGCTGACCCTGTGGACTTGTTTTAATTTCATTCAGCTTTATCTGAAATTCACTATCTGTTTCAGACAGTTCTTGACCTGATTTTAGCTGCTGATATTGCGTTTCTCCATTGTGTCTTCCCATATATATAGTCAGTTTGATTTCTGTGTATTCCATCTGGGGAGTTCTGCATGTATAAGCACCATTTGTGTTGGTGAAAAGATATTGGCAAGATAGAAGTGATAGGTCTTGGGGGGGAAAGTCCCTAGTGCTTTGTTTCTATAACCATGACTGCATTTTTTACTACTATACCTTACTCTTTGTTTTCAACTTTTGCATTGCAACCATGTGTAATTATCAATGCATCTTGATTGCATGTTTGATCAATTTCAGACTGAAGATTTGGTAACATTCTTCAATTTCTGCATCACTATCTTTAGTGGTTATGGGAAAAGGATAACGAGGCTTTCCACTCCTGTAATGAGTAATGGTTTTAGAAACCCAAAGGCGGGGGTGGGGGGGTCGCTATGAATCACAAACAGCATTGTATTTCAAGATAAATCTTTTTTTTTTGGGGGGGGGGACATCACTGCCCTCTGGTGGTCGTGGGAGCTACCCAGTGCTGCTTCTGAGGGCCACTGCTGGATTTGAACTGCCAAGCCGGCGGGCCGCAGTCCCGCACTCAACTAGTCACCGGGGCTCAGCCTAAGATAAATCTTGAAATGTTTTTATTGATGATACATATAATCTCATTCCTCTTTGATTTTCAGAATCAAAATGGCCAGTATCAGTCCTTTTCAACTCAGACTGTTGATCCTTATGTATTACATTTCACTTTTTTCTTTTTAAAATCATTTTGGGGGGGGGCTCATACAAATGTTATCACAATCTATGCATACACACATTGTGTCAAGCATATTTGTATATTTGTTGCCATCATCATTCTCACAGTATTTGCTTTCTACTTGAGCCCTTGGTATCGGCTCCTCACTTTTTCTCCTCCCTGCCTGGCTCCCCTCCCCCATAAACTCTTGATAATTTATAAATTATTATTTTGTCACATCTTACACTGTCCAACATCTCCCATTTCACTTTTTAAAACCTCCAATTTTCCTAGATTCATATTATATACATTCCAACTTTGGATTATTAATTGATGTTTACAGCTGATTCTTCTCATTTTGAGTCGTGCTCCTTCAGCAAAGCAAAGTCCCAAAGGCTTTCCTCTCACCGACTTTATTCCAGCCACAATATTGTGGTTGGATCTGCTCTGAGAAGGCAGCTCTTCGTCGGTCACTTTAAGTGCATTCCAACCTGAGGGCCTCTGATGACACGTTCTCTGACAATGTTCTGCTTCTGTTCATGGATTTTTCAGTGGCTGATAATATTTTGAAGCTCTCTACAAAGTTTTCAATTCCCACTGTCTCAGAAGTGGGTTGCTTATTCCTTCTCTGGAGCCTGGGAGCCTTAGTCTGGAAGTTCTGTTGAAACCTGTTCATTTTGCGTGACCCTGATGGTATTTGAAATACAGTGATAGTTTCCTACCTAAAAGTAACATACAAGTCACCACAATGCAACAAACTGACAGGCAGGTGGCTACAGTGATTGAAATAATGTGATTCTGACACAAGCATACCAACTGCTTTAAAATTTGCATATAAACACATATGGCCATTTCAGTTATGACATTTGTAGCTTTTCAAAGTAGGTGGAATATGACAGATTTCTAATTATTTTACTGGACCAACTAGTTATCTGTAAAGAAAAACAAAATGCAATTGTAATCTAACCTCACACCTTACACAACAATCAAATCTAAATGAATTATAAGCGCATATAAGAAAATAAAAATTATAAATTTCCTAGAATACCAAGAATATATTAATTGATCTCAAGGTAGGGAAACATTCCTGTATCAAAACTTACAGTTGATAATTCTGTTCTTTCCAAACAAAACATGTTTAAGTACGTCTAGGTGATCAATAGATGAATGCAGACAAGTAAAATACTTTTCTTAGTTGCATTAGGGTGCTTTATAGAAAAAGGAGGGGAGGTACAATCAAGACAGCAGTCCCAGGGAGATCTATGGGATCAATTAAACTCAAGGGGTAGAATTGGAAGGTTACAGATTTTTTTGGTATTCCAAAGGGGTAATTTGGGTAGATTTAAAAGACATAGGATGATCAATGAAATCCCATACCTTTTCATGGTGTTTCTTGAATATCCTATTATATGGATTTCTAGTCAGACCTTTTATCTTTTTTTCTATTAAGGTTTTCTGACCTGTTTTAATTTTATATGTGAATGCAACCCTGAAACAGAGACGTGACCTTCAAAAGTGTGTAAACCTCGATGAAAAATAATAGCCTAGCATTTTGAAGTTTTAGTAAAGGTGGCTATGATTTTAGGGAATGAAGAGGCAAGCTGTGTAGTGTGGAGGTACAAGAAGGAGGATGCAGGGTAAGCAATATTTTTGGCTTACCCTTATATATTTACATCACATGTATGACTGACAGAGGCTTAATGCAGACTATAGAACTAAAATTTGGAGGAAACATGTTGCATGGTGGTCTGAAGAGGGTTCATATTGCCTGGTTACTATTGCCAGATTACAGAAACCAGGTGGATTAAAATGAGACTGCTTTCTTTTTGTGCACATGCAAAAGGAGTGTGGCTGGAATTTTTCTTCCAGTGATCATCTCTTTCCATTCCTTTGCTCTCACAGCATATATACAGGCTGAGGGAAATAGCTTTTCAAGCAGACAAAAACCTTGGCATGACAGCAACAAGCTAGAAAAACAAAGTCTTGCTTTAACAATGATGGTATACTATAGAGCTTGCATTTCTCAAGACTCTGAATCTCCAGGAGAAAGGGCTGGTATGCGGAACTGGCTCTTAATTTGGGGGAGAAAAAAGGCCTGTGGGTGATTTATAACACTCAGATAAGAACTATATTTTCAGCTCGACTATTATCCTTGAGAATTTTTGCCTGGTTACAATCACGGGATTTTCTACAAAACAGGTTCAAGGGGTTCAATTTAGGTCACAGATATGGAGGACTTCTAATTAAGCTATGTCTTGACAAACTATAACATTCTTCTAGTTATGACTCTTCTAAACTACCTTATATTCCCATCCAGGTCATAGCAGATTGACTCTTCAAAAGCATAATAGAAAAATGGACCCAAAAAAATCCAACTCTGAACAGAATAATCAATAAACATATGATTGAAAGTATTCCATGTAATTGATAAACAAGGGAATGCAAATTAAAACCACAGACACTACTGTATACTCACAGATTAAAGACACTTGGCAACAAGAATTCTTAATAAACTGCTGACAAATGCATGGTGATGAAACTATTTTGAGAATCAGCATTATTTAGTAGAGATGATTACAATGTTTTATAGGCAGTTTCTAATAAGGTTTGCAATGGTCACTGCCTTCTGTTTCCACATTTTGGGTTGACTTGCTTCAATTGGATAGGAAGAATGGGACCTCATTACAGGGTCAGTTTATTAAAGATACATCATTTCAATCTTGTTGGCACTCTTTGGCTTTTCTTGCTTGAGGGCTCTGATGAAGCCAGGGCTGGTGCGGTGATAAGGAGAGCTTCCTGAGGCAGATGAGCACGGCTGCCAGCCCATAGTCTACGAGATGCTGCCAACAATCATGGAGTGATCTTCGAAGCCAATTCTTGAGTGTAATTTGACTTAGAGACACTGAGTCAAAAGACCCAGCAACCTGCCCGTATACCTAGTCCACTCTCATCACATTCTTTTCCAATTCTGTCATCTCTGTCCGAGACTGCTGATTATTGATCTATCTTCCTTTCCGTAACCTTGTCCTCCTATCTATTCTTACCAAACATCAAGGTGGTACTTTTAAAAGCAAGTGCTCAAAACCAACACATCATTTCCCATTTCAGAGTAAAAACAAAGTCTTGATTGATTGTCCTACATGACCTTGGCCCTTTCTGACTACTAGTGCTTTTCTCCTTGTTCTGGAGCACAAGGCCATGCTGGTTTGGCCACGAGGTTCGCTCCTGCCTTGTAGCATTTGCACAGGCTCTTCGTTCCTTTCCAGTAACCTTTCTCAGTGGAGGCATCTCTGGTAATGCAAATGGTTGATGCACTGCATTGCTAACTAAAAGGTTAGAGATTCCAGCTCACCAAGAAGCACCTCGGAAGGAAGATCCAGAGAGCTTCGGAGATGCAGCCTGTTGAATGAAACCCCTACAGAGTACAGCATTTCTCAAGTTTACTGAATTGAAGCAAACGTCTTGATTTCTCAATGGAGGTTCTGCAAACTATGTAAAGTTGCTCTGAGATGAGTTTTAAATATATGTTTCTAAGAAGTGATGTTGTTGGCCTATGCAGTGGCCTGTTCAAACTTTTTAAATAGGGGGCCAATTCACTGTCCCTCAGACCATTGGACTATAGTTTAAAAATAAAAACTGTGAACAAATTCACTGCAGACCCAGGATGAGTTGGCTGCTAAGCAGGACAGCAGCAGTGGCAAAAAACACCTGGTGAGCCAGATAAATGTCCTCAGCAGGCCGTGGTTTGAGGATCCCTGGCCCACAGACTAGACCTTGAGAACCACTGCCCTAAGGTACCCATGGTAGGTAGATGATTTTATGTCAACCAGATTCCTGACTAGGGGTAGGGGCAAACCTGGCAGTCTCCTTGTGCGTCTTTCTTATATGAAGAAGGCTGACAATCTCAATTTGCAACTTTGCTTCCTCCCAGCTGAGGGTTGCTGGAGCCTGGCCATGGCCATTCTCCTTGGCTCCACCAACTCTCTGCACACTGGATTGTGATCTTTCCACATTCTGCATTCTTGCATGTGGCTGCCTGGATGTGAATGGAGATTTATGGACTAGTGTTGAACTTAGGAACTTGGGCTGGGCTGGGCTGCGATGCTTTCTTGATTCTATAACTTCTTGATATAAAGCTCTTTTTGTACATACACAAGTGTCATTAGATTTTATTTTCTAGTCAACCCACCCTAACACAATAACTATCATATGTAAACTCCCAAATCCTACTATAAGCATTGAGAATGATCATTGCTATGCACTATCTTTGGGGGAATGAGAAAATAGTCACACTATTTTGTGCTCTGCTGGAATTCTGAAAAAGACAAAATATACTCTGTAAAATACCTATTTCTTCAAGTCTTTGCTCAAGTGCCAATTCCTTAATAAGATCTCCCCAGATTCTACCCCCTCCATTTAGTAAGGCCATCTCTTCCCCACATTCACTTTGCTACTTCCCTTGTCATGATCTCTTTAATACCTAGAACTTCCTAGCATCCTGTGATTTACTTACCGTGTCCATAGTAAATCTAGTGCCTCCTCTTACGGAGCAGCTGGTGATTTCGAACTGCTGACCTTGCAGCTAGTGGCCCAAAGCGTAACCACTATGCCATAAGGGTTCCTTCTTGGTAACTAGAATGTATAATTCAACATCCAAGGATTTTTTTTTTTGGCACCACTGCACTCAGGTGGTGGGAGTAGGAGGCCCAGCCTTTGCTCCTGGGAACCGGAATTGAACCTCCATCCCAGTGGGCCACAGTCTCGCGCACAACCACTAGGCCACGGGGGCTCAGCCCAGGATCTTGTTTTTATTTCACTGAATTTTTATTTCATTGCAAGGGCTGGGCTGATTTGTTTGAATGTAAATGACATATTTGAATCTAAATTGAACCTAAAGAATTAATTTCTTTGACAAAATAGAGTTATCAACTCATTTAAAACACTATCTTTAATTGTGTTCACAGAAAGAGTGCAGTGTGATTGGGTGGGGAATGGGGTGTGGCTGGGGGAGTTTGACACCAGATTCTAGATCCGGATGAACCTAGCTTCAAAAGTCAGTTTCACTAAAATTTGCTAGGTAAATATTTATTCCTCTGAGATTGTCGTCATCTTTAACAGGAATTGGCTGTCAGAATTAAATTAGGCAAAGGTGTACAAAATCATTAGCACACTTATCACTAAATAACAGCTGAGTAAATATTACTTTTCCCCACTGATCTCTCCATCCCTAGAATACATGTCCCTTTAAAGTGCAAGCTTTCTGAAAATCAGTAGTACTCTTTATGGGAACTAGGATCTAGTCTTTTCCCAAGAGAAAGATTTACTCTGGTCAGACATAGAAGCAACACTAGAGACTTTCATTAGAGGCTTCTACGTGGGAGAAACCATAACCAGTATATCTGTGGGCATACTGGCTTCCTTTCTAAGCACAAGTGTGCAGGAGCTTTTTAAGGATTTTCCAGTGGGGTATGCAAGATTCTGAGAAAGAATTCTATGTAAGCTCTCTATGTAAGAGAACACACGTGCAAGGGTTCTAGGGAATGTTGTCCTGAAGGCCAAATGCAGTGCACATAATGGGGCCGGTTCTTAGTCTCGGAAGCAGTATCTGTGTAACGTAGCTTCACGATCGCCTTGAAAGACTTGATTCTAGAAGCCTCTCTGAGCTCTTGGCCCACAAGGCAACCACTCTTATTTCTGTTGATGGTCTAGGTCTCTACTTTTGCGACACTGTACAATTTCAGTACAATTATTTCAAAGGCACGTTTCTTTTCAAGAAAAATCTCTAAATACTTTAAGCAAAACTGCATTTTGAAAGGCAACATAAAAGCCTTTACTTAAACTTTCCATTATATCTTCAGCTGAAAATTTTTAACCATATACCAAATGTAAAATCGAATATTGGCAATATTTTTTAATTTTACTGATATTGGGGAAATATTTCAATTTTGACACCATGGAGACATTGTTTGGAGGTAGGAGAGGCATTGAATTTCTGTTAATAGAGAGGAATCATTTGGGAAAAGATGGTGGTACTAGTTATACAAAATGATGAATTTAATCAATCTGAATTATACGTGTAACACTTGTGGAATTGGAAAAGATTTAGATATATGTTCACATACATATATTCATACACACATGAGGGGGCTTTAAAAGTTCATGGAAAAATTCTATTATCTTTTAATTCTATTCTTCCCCAAACATCATGTAACTCCCATCTGTGTGTATGTATACAAACAAGTACATTTATATTAAAAAGATACCATAAAATTGGATAATTTCAACTGTCAATGTATATCCCTGTGTTCAAGGCTATTTTTATTTTAGAAGCCCTTCTAAATGGAACTTAAACCTCATTGTACAATCAAAATCTCAGATTTCTTTTTAGGGGTGCTTTAGAAAAAGCAGATGCAGCTTCCCCAAATTAGCATATTCTAAGTATGCCTGCTTTATGTATAAAGACCTTTTACAGGAATAATAATACATACTTTCAAAATCATAGGGGAACAGATACATATTTATGTTGCTGATATTGTACATTCATTCATGGTCTGATATTGCTGAAATAGAGTCTTTATTTCTGAACATTCCAAAACAGCAGTGTACACAGTATAACAAATATTGAGTAATATACCATAAGAAAGCATTCATTAGTGCAAATGGATTTTGTAAAAGATCTATCAAAAGATTTATTTGCTTTAAAATGGATCCATTTCTAGAAGCAATGTTAATAAAACATTACAGTTTCATCCTTTGTAATAAAGTGTTTAAAAAATCATAGTTTAGTAGCAATCATCGCAGGTTTTCAGTGCAATGAGCTTGTGATGTCATTATAAATATGAAACTGACATATGACAATAAATTAATGAAGAAAAAGATGGGGGCATTTCACTCTGCTGTCTGGCTATTTCCTTCCAATGGTTCAGAAGACTTTGTGCTCATTCAACAAAAAAATTGTCTCTCAAATCGTATGGTACATTTTTGCTGATATATTCCTAAAGCTAAAAAAATAGTACCTTACCACAAAAATATTTTTATGGCACAAAATTTTAAGTTGTTCCATAGTGGTTCACATAGGTGTAAAAACAAATAGGTACCTGCCACCACCACTCCCCCCTCACCCCACAAAAGATCCTGTAAACAATCAGGTTTCAAACTTATTTGGACTATCATCCCATTTTTAGGACACACACAAAAATTACTCAGTGTCTCCCTGGCAATGAAAAACTTTTATACTATAGACTATAATTCTGGAAAAAGTGTACTTGTCTGGTTTTGCAGCCCCTCTGGATCATTTTAGTGCTCCCCCTGGGGGCAGCATCACCCACTTTGGGAAACACTGCTGTAAACTATTTAAAAAATTAACTTCAAAATATGTCACAGAACCTAATTGTAAATATTCAATGTATTAAAATATGTTCATATAATGGAAATAAGATGTTTAGAACAGTAAGTAAAGTGAACAAGTTACTTTTGAAAATGCATATGGCAAAGGATTATTGATACATTTTAATTCTCTCAAAAAGTACTCAGGTACATAGCAGATCTAAGTATCACAACACTGCAACCAAGGAATTGGCAATGTTGCAGTACCTCAGGCCAATATTTAAGTGCAACAATTCGTCTCTGGTGACTGGCCCATTGAAAAACAATGCCATAAATATGTGAAAATGCACAGGGAAATAATATCCCAACATCCACTGTTACCCAGCCAGCTAGGTAACACAAACCCTCATTTTTCACTTCCTCCCCATTCATCAAAGGTACATAAAAACCACATCAGTAGCAACCATCTCTCCAGTTTCCATCCCGCAGAGTGCTGAGTGAAGACAGGGGTTTTGGAGGCTGAAGGAAACTATAAAAAGGGTAGAAAAAAGGGAAACATTATTAGTCATCTTTATAAATTCATCCCACACATTTTTTTCTTTCCTGTCCAGAAAAGACATGTTAACGGAACTTTGCCAGGAGCACCTTGTGTTTCACACATTCCGGTATGAACACCACGTTCCCCCTCAGTGCTATACCCAGGTCACCCCTCAGGGCCTCCCAGGAACAAACATAACCAACAATGAGCTCTATCTTTGAAGTGTAAAGGATATTTTAAACTCAGAGAGAAAAAGATGAAAAATGACCTAAAAAAACCAAATCGGAAATTGTCATGAAAAAATTCTCAACATTATTAATAGTCAAAATTTGCTTATGATATTGGCAAGCAATTTTGAAATAAAGATGATACTCAAAAAAAAAAAAAAAAGAAAGTTGATACTCAGAGTTTGCTTAGGTTTGGAAAAAGAAACATTCTCATATCCTTTCTAAAAAGGTAATTTGAAGATATATTTTCAAGGATAAATGGATATATTTCTTAAGCTACAATTTGTTCTCTTGGAATTCACCCAAAAGAAATATAGTACGTATAAAAAATCTATTTGAAAAAAAAAGTACTTGAATGTGCCTCACAATAACCTATGTATATTAAACAATCAAATTCAATACAGTAAAAAGCATGATGATGTACCTCTGCATTTAGTAAGAAATAAAAAGGCAGAATTTATTGAATAAACTTACACTATCATGAGTGGGATTATCAGTCAACCTTTGCTTTGTTCTTCTAATAGTTTATATATATGAGGGGAATGCAAAAGTCTGTGACAAAAATAGAATTAAAATATAATGGAATTGTTTTATGAAGAATTTGAAATCCTCTTGTATGGACCCACACAAACAGAATGTGAATCCACATCAAGTTTTCATCCTAGTTTTCTGTATGAATTATATATAGTTATTATTGCCAACTTCCTCATTTTCCAATTTCTCACCAATCCACTTTTATAGATTTTTTCTTTATTGTAAGATACTTAAAAATGCCCACTTCAAGAAAGGCTTATAATGACTATAAATATTGTATACGAGGGGGTATCCCCCACAAACAAAGGATTTTTTTCCAAAGTTGTGTATTTAAATTTTTTGATATAGTAACCTTATCACCTTCAAAGTACTCTCTACACATATAACACATTGATCAAATCTGTAAGTCCATTCTTGGAGACATTTTTTAAGTTCATCTGTTTGGACAGTACTTCCTTCAGTCTTTGTTCAGTTCTACATTGTGAAATCACTCTCCTCTCATGTCCGTCTGCCTTGGTGGAAACAGAAGGGAGCTGCACTGAGCGAGATCAGGTGAGTAAGGTGCTGGGACAAGGTCATGTGAGTAAGGAAGGTGGGACAAAAGAAACTGGTGCATGGAGATGGTTGCATGAGCACCAGTGCCCCGTCAGCCACACAGAGCCTCCCTGCAGTTGTAATCTGTTATGCAATCTTTTCAGAATCTCTAAATAGAAAGCATGATTAACAGTATACCTCATGGATCACACTCCAGATGCACCATGAGTCAACACTTTTGTCCAAGAAGATGATGGGCATCTAGAACAAGGTTTGTCATCAATCAACATTTGACATTTGACATTTTTTTAAACTAGAAAACCACTTGTATACCTAAGTTTTTCCCAAAGTGCTGTCCTTATACTCTGTGTTCAACATTACAAGGTTTTGTGGCATTTTTCCCAAGCAAGAAAAAGAATTTCACAGCTGCACATCGTTCAATATGTTTATGTGTTCAAAAATGAGATATGTGCAAAACTACTTATTTACGAAAAAATTCGCTGTAACCAAAGAGAACCTTCCCAGACAACAGCACTAGCTAGTGGATGCACTGACTCCGAGAGAGTTGCTTGACGCTAGCCTAGCAGGAAAAATGCATACTATGATAGCTCCACTCTGCCCAACACAATTCCGATTTTACGGTGGTACTCCTTGGTATATATTTTGGAATTTTGAGGATTAAAAAAAATAGTTTACATGGACCATATTTACCTTACCAACATAAGTTGATAAGTCTTCAGATAAATATCACTAAGATGCTATTTACAACATGAGTGGGGGAAGTGGATATGTATATAAAGAAATCATTAATTCAACAAATATTTGAGTCCCAAAGAGACTGAGAGGTACAATAATTAAGTGCTTGATGGTTTGAAACTAACTCAGCAACTCTTAGGAGAAAGACATAGCAATTTGTTGCTATAAATATCACAGCTTAAAGTTCTATTCTGTTACACAGGGTTGCTGGGATGTAAATTGACTCAACCGAACTTAATATCAACACCACCCTGAGTTCAGCACTGTTGTTGGCACTTGGGATTTATTAGCCAAAAAAAAATGTCTACCTTGTGGAACTTACATTTCAGTCAAGAAAGTCTGATAATAAGCCATAATAAAATTAGTAATAAAGTCAATCATCAGGCTGTATGGTCCATCAGATGGCAATGTTTGGAGGGGTTGATAAAGCAAAGGGAGACAAATAAAAAGAACTTGCAAATCTCACAGTTAGTTGCCATTTTGCAGAGTGGTAAAACCTAAGCAAAAACCTAAAGAGGGAGAGAAGGTATGAAGGCGGAAGGTATGAAGTCTTGGGGGCTGGACTTTCCTGCTAAATTGAAGCAAAAGCTAAGAGTGCAGCAGGAGTGAAGTGATAGGGAGTAAGGAAGGAAAAGGAGACCAGAGAGAAGGGGATTCACCCATAAGAGGTCCCTATCCCATCACTTATCAAAGTAAAGAGGGCACAAGGTAGACAGAACTTGGTGATCAACCAAAGTTAATCTGAACCAAAGGAAAAGCTCAGTTTCTAATTTCAAACTACAAATGAAGTTCTGTAAGCAAACAAGTCTCACCTTCTCACCGGCTGTGCAATTTTGCTTCGAGGCAGGTTATTCCCATTTATTGCCAAAGAAGGTCTTGGAAGTGCACTGCGGCCCATTATCCCAGAAGCTGCCGTTTTGTTTGGTGTGGGGATTCCGGTGTTGGAATGTAATTGTAAGCCATTGGATAAAGGCATGTTGGTGCTGCCTTGAATGGTTGGACTCACATAGGCTGTGGCTTTAAGAGGCTGTCGGACAGACACTGGAAAATGTCCCATGCTGTGAACTCTGTGTTGAAGCTGTCCTGGTGATGGAACTAGGAGAAAAAATGTCATGCACATTGTTAAATGGGGTTTCTATTCAGAAAAGCCTTTATGTTGAGAGTATAACATGAAGGGACTTCAAAAAATTCTAGGAAAAAAAACAGAACTGAAAAACTGGAATTTTCCCACACATTTTGAAACCTCTGTATCTACAGGCTCATGCTCTCGTGTCATCCTCCAGCTCATGGGCACACGCCGAGCACAGGAGCAGCAGACCGCTATGATCAACAGCGTCTGCCGCCACTGATTTTCAGAGGCAGATCATCAGGTCTTTTTCGCTAGTCTGACTCTGGAAGCACTGCTAAAACTTGATCAATTGCACAGCAACACACAAGCCTTTACTAATAGATAAGTAGTGGCGATGGATGAGGCATTTTGACCAGGAATCAAACATGGGTCTCCCACATAAAGGATGAGAGTGCTACTACTGCACCACCATATCAAGCTAATTCTCACTCACAGCTGTCCGATAGAGCAGAGTAGAACTGGGTTTCTAGAACTGTATCTGTTACAGGAACAGAGAGCCTCATCTTTCTCCCATGGAGCAGATGGTGGGTTTGAACATCTGACCTTGCATTTAGCAATCTACTATGCCACCAGGCCTCCCTTTTCATTGGGCTGCAAAGTGCAAGGTCAGTCATTAGAAACCACATGCTGCTCCAGGACAGACGTGTGAAGCTTTCCTCTCTCACAAAATTAGTCTCAGAAACCCACAGGGCAGTTCCACCCTGTTCTAGAGGGTTATAAGTTGGAATCAACTCAATGACAGTGAGTCAACTCTGTTTAGAAAGAATCCCTGATGGTGCGCTGGTCAATGACTAGCTGTTCAAACCCACCAAACACTCCACATACAGATCACAGCTTGGAAAACCTGTGTGGTAGTTTCACTGTCCTATAGGATCATT
This sequence comes from Nesogale talazaci, assembly GCA_004026705.1. Lineage (NCBI taxonomy): Eukaryota > Metazoa > Chordata > Mammalia > Afrosoricida > Tenrecidae > Nesogale > Nesogale talazaci. The sequence continues at coordinate 42,837 of PVJH01007268.1, forward strand.
ATTAGTTAGAAGTCAATTATAAGCATCGCTTTTCTTTTACCAAATTCAATCATCTCAGCGCTGTCACAGGTAAATTCTTCCTTGCTTGTTTAGAAGAAAAGAGGATTCTTACTCGTTGCTTTGGAGGTGGTTTTACAAAAAAAGGAAGACAAGATTTAACACTTGAATCATAGAAAGGAGGACAAAGAGGGTGACATCTCTAGGTTGGTCTTGCTCGTTGCTATCCAGTGGATTCCGATCCAGGATCCCATGTGTGCCCAGCAGAGCTGCACTGTAGGCTGTCCACTGCCTTTCAGAGGGGATTGTCACGTCTGTCTTCTGAAACACCTCTGTGTGTTTGATTAGCTGTTCAGCACAAAATAATTTGCCCACCCAGGAATTCTATTTTTAAAAAAACAATATTGCCCCCAGGGACAAAAAGTTCATCACAAATGTGATAGAAATGTATATACTGTTGTTTCTAGATTCTCCATGCTTTTGCTGCCTAGTACTTAAGCTCATTTTAAGTTTAAAATGAACATATCCTATTTCCTATATCAAATCGACTGATTTTGAGTCTGATCAACTATATTTGTGAAACAAAAATTGAAGAGAAACACACACATTTCTATGCTTTTACTATTTTAACATCTTTGAAAATGTTTTCTCAGAAAATTAGTTCGGATCAAATGCACAAAATGAATTCTGTGTATAGGGATGTAGTCTTCTATATATGTGTGCGTGTCGTCTTCAGAAAGTTCATGAAAAAAATATGGTCATGTAAATGTCTGTCATAGTTTTTTGTTCCTATTTAGCTTTAGGACGAAGTAAATTTCCATTGAACTAATGACAATCTTGCCAAGATTCTACCCAACTGTGAAATTGTTCATATGGAAATTTGGCCTCCTGTGGACATGCCACAACCTAAATGGACAGCGTGAGTAGAAATGAGGGAAAGAGGTAATTGTAAGGATCCCATTGCCAGTGTGGAAACAGAGGGACATTATGTTTAACACATTGGAACACTCTCGTTGCTGGGTAGAACATATCAAAAACAAATGATGGGTTGTATGGTGAACTGAAAGAGAGATGGTAAAATTTACTTTAAAAATACACTAAAATAGAACTTCACTTAGGGAAATAAAATGCCATGGACCTGTAAAAGCTAGGACCAAAGTGATGATTTGTCAAAGTAAACATGCTTTGGTAAGAGTAAAGATATTAAGAATAAGTCTATGTTTGAAACAGTCGACTAGAAAGAAAAGGTTCTGCAAAGAGAAAACATTTTTTTAATAAGTGGATAAATTAATCATCATTAGTGTCTCTGATGCTATCCTTGAATAAAAGAGGTTACATATAATTTATTTTTATTATCCATTAATAACATTAGCAATGGTGAAATAATGCTCAATTATAATGTCAAAATACAAAAAAAAAGTTATAAAACATGAAGAATAATTTCCCTTAGTGTTTTTACAGTCAAAAGTAGATTTGGAATGGCAAAATATTTTCAAAAGTATTAAAAATTACCCAAAAAATGAAATTTTTACTTACTACAAGACTGTATTCTTGAAATTCCATTTCCAGCTCCATGCAAACTGGAGTCAAAACTCTGGCTATTTCTCACGGTGACTGGAGAACTGACGTTGCTACTAATGGTGGTCGTACTTGGCATTCGGGCAAGATTCGGCATGCTTCTTCGGAGCTTATCTGAAAAAGTATTTTACCAAGTTAAAAAATAATCACAAAATAAAATAATCAAATATTTTCTGCTAATTAAGCCTCTAAAATTAAATAAGTAGCATTTACCTTACAATGATAAAAAACATGTTTTATCAACTATAATGAAATTAACCACCTGTATTGAAAAATACAATCAACAACTCCAGAAGAATTCCACCCAATTACCTTATATACTCATGTATAAGCTGAGTCTTTCAGCACATTTTTAATGAAGTTTTTGTGGTAAAATTAGGTGCCTCAATTGGTATTCGAATCAGCTTATAATCAAGCACATACATGTGTTTTACAAAAAGTGGTATGGACTAGTCAATTAGTTTTAGTGTAAATTCAAAACACATATAAAAACAGTATCAAAACAAGATCAGAACTCAGTTCATTACAGTTCTGACTCTCGCTCAGTCACTTTCAGCTCACAGCTACCCTCCACGACAAGGTGGAGCTATCCTTGGGTTTCTGAAAACAGTTAGTGATTTCTTAACTGCAGCCTTGTGGACAGGCAGCCCAATGTATAATCCACAAAGCACCCAAGACTCCGAGAATATAAATATTACATTACAGTTATTTATTTTTAAAAACTAGAAATTAGGATACATACTAAATTAAGAGGGGGAAAAACAAGAAAAATCAATATGCTTTCCTACTCTCTGTGCTAATTTACAAAAATAGAACAAATTAACTTGAGATTCCAACTTGAGGTGCTATAAAATGCTCTCCCATTTATATGGCAACATTAACTTTTGGAGTTTTAACTGTCAATGTGTCTGCCACTGTCTAAGATGTTTGTGGAAAATGAGAAGAGCTCCCTTTCTTTCTCATTGCAAGGACATCTCCTGCCACCAAAGGGCAGCAGAGAGTCACAAGGAGTGCTCAATGTTCCTGACGTTTGAAATGAGCCTCATAGGATCCAAAACTGACAAACAGCAAGACCCAAATAATGGAGGGAAAGGTATCAGAACTTAAATTGAATTGTGAACATCCATTTTGTATAAGGGCATAAAAGGCAGTGGGAACCCAGACTCCATCTGCAGAGTGCATTTTTGGATTAATTATCTGGAAGATCCCCTCTGGCAACATTATTGGGAACAGTCTTGCTATCAGACAAAGATTATCATAAACTTGATTATGGTGCATAGAACTACAATATAATTCCCTCTTGACCCATTCTGAATGCTCTAAGTTCAGATATTTCTTACATATTAATTGTCTCTCTGGCTTATTTTAATATTGCTGGTGGTCTCTGTTTCTTAATTTAATTTTGTATTGTTTCTGTTACACTCCCAGTTTATGAAACACAGAAAGATAGCACAGAGAGACTAACAGATGTATTAGCTTATTGGGATGTGGAAAGTGGGGACTGAGAGAAATTGGGGGGCAAATAATCACAAGAGGGGGAGGGTACACTAGAACTGATTGCTATGTGTATACACTAATCTTTAAAAGCAACTTAACTATTAAAGTGTATGATATATGAACGCATTTCAGAGGACTTCACTGAAGCTATAACTGATTAGGGCACACAGGAGAAATTAAGAGGGATAGAGAATGATGGGGACACATCCGTCCCACCAACTCCTGAGGATATTCCACTCCAGAGCAGAAAATGCACAGAGGGGACCATAGGGCTGGCCTCACCACAAGACATGAATTCCCTCATTGACCCATAGCACTACAGGGGACAACACTGGCGACACTGTGCAGGAATTGTGCCTAATTTGAATTCATCACAGGGGGCATGCAACAAAGCAGCAAGGGGAGCAAAGCAATGAAATCCCTGGGGAATACCAAAAGTAGACTTTGGGGACAAAGCATGGCACTCCATCAGATTCAACTGGAAAACATTCCTAATGGTCAAAAAACAGACCTGGAAGTGTTTATAGGTTTTTCCTTTTTTATCATTGGTTTTCTGTTAGGTGTTGTTACTTTTTGTTGTTGCTGTTGTTTTGTTGATTTTGTCTTCATTTATTGTTTTGTTTGGCTTTGCCTGTTTTTGAGCTTATTAATGTCTCTGCCTATCTAGATAAGATAGGTGGGATACACAGTTCAGAGAGGTACACAATGGGACCAGTGGTTCCAGGGGGTGCATGGGAGAAGGGGACGCGGGAAAAAGGAAGTGTGGAAGTCAAGCAACTCATGGATAAGAGAATAACACGTGAACTAAAATCAATGGACAAAAGGGCATAGGCGTTCTAGAGGGGCTTACTGAAGAGGAATGTGACAGCAAATATTACTAAACCCAAAAGAAGGCCAAACATGATGGTGGGACAAGAGGAAAGTAAAAGGAAATAAAAGAACCAGGAGGCAAAAGATTTATAAATATATAATGATAGGGAAATAGATCTATATACTTATATACTTATATCTATATGTTAAGAATTAAGGTAGCAGATGGACATTGGGCCTCCACTCAAATACTCCCTCAACACAAGGATGCTTGGCTCTAATAATTGAGCATTCTGTGATGCCCACCTTCCCTACATAAAAACAAAATGGTACATAAGCAAATGTAATGAAGAGAAATGATGGTGCCTGGCTATCAAAAGATATAGTGCCTGGAATCTTAAAGGCTTGAAGATAAACAAGCAGCCATCTAGCTGAGAAGCAACAAAGTCCACATGGAAGAAGTATACCAGCTTGTGTGATCATGAGGTGTCAATGGGATTAGGAATCAGACATTGAGACCCAAAGCCCATCTGTAAACATTTGGAAATCCCCTTACGCAAGGGTGGGTCACAAAGAAGAGATGAGCCAGTCAAGATGCAACTTTCCTCTAGTTCTTTAATGCATTTTCCCTAATCCTCCTCCCCAACCCTCCCCACCATCATGACCTCAATTCTACCTTACAAATCAGATTAGACCAGAAAATACACACTGCTACAGATAAGAGCCCACAACTCAGGGAATCCAGGAGAGATAAAACCCTCAGTGTCAATGATAAGAATAGATACCAGGAGACTAAAAAGGGGAAGAAGGGTGGGGAGAAAGGCGAAATCAATTACAAGGATCAATATATAACCTCCTCCCAGATGAACAAACAACAGAAAAGAGGATGCAGGTGACAGAGGACGATGTAAGATATGAAAATAATAATCTTTAACTTTACAAAGGTTCAAAGGCAGGGTGGGGGGAAATGAGGAGCTGAATCAAGGGCTCAAGTAGAAAGGAAATACTTTGAAAATGATGTACAATATATGTACAAATGTACATGACACAATGACTGAATATATGGATTGTGATAAGAGGTACAAGAGCCCCCAATAAAAGTATTTAATAAATATGTATTTGTGAATTGCATATCAATAAAACAATGGGGGGATTAAAATCCAAAACAACCAAACAAAAAAGATCATAATTCTACATGGAATTTTCCTCATATTAATACATAAAAACAAAACCTGAAGTACAAAAATCACATCAATGAAGTTCATAAATCACATCACTGAAGTTCATAGTCTTTTCTTTCAAGCTAAATCAGAAAATAAAATTTATAGTTGGGGTCTAAGGCAAAATGTGGTCAAGTACAAAACAGAATTCATTATCTGCCCCTTAATCAACTGTGCCTACTTTACGTAGCATCATTCATTGATCTTTTGGGGGGAAACTACCTAACCCAGAATTTTGGGGGGTTCCTTACTTCCTTTTCCACCTTAGATTTCCAGTCCTGTGAATTCTACCTCATAAATATTTTTTAATGAACCTCCCACTTCCACCTCATTCAAAGGCTTTTTACTCATTACTTAAAAAAAAAAAAAAAAAAAAAAAAACATGCTTTTAATTTGCTTCCATGCACTCTGTCCTTTCTTTTCAATTCAAGTCCCACATAACTAGAGTACAGCAAACACCAACTCAGACTTTTGCTTAAAACCCCCCAACTCTAATTCTCCCTCTTCTTATTCATCCAAAAATCCAAAGTGCAGAGTTCTTCAAGACTTTATCCTTGTGCATTGCTACTCCAGACATCTAGCCCACTTGACAATGCTGGTGGGAAAATGAAGTTCCCAATGTACCAGAGCATTTAGGTCCCTTCACTTAGATACCCTGTACCACTTCTTACAAATAATGAAAGAGCAAGAAAATATTTTCAAATATATAACTGGCACCACTATATAAAATGGTAGGCAATTGGATGGCACAAACATGTAGGCATTTGAAAAGCTGAAAGGCTGGTTTGACCCCATGCAGACATTCAACTCAATGACAATGAGAATACCATCGACTAAAGAGCCTAGTCAAATTTCATATATCATGCTCTAGCTTCTGTTTTTGTCAGTTTTCTCAAGGTGTCATTTAACATGTCTACTATTCTTGTACATTTCTTTTTAAAACTAAAATCAGGCTGAGCCCCGGTGGCATAAGTGGTTGAGTGTGGACTGCGGCCCGTAGTCTTGGCGGTTCAAATCCAGCGGCGACTTTCAGGAGCAGCGCTGGGTAGCTCCCACAACCACCAGAGGTCAGTCTTCCACCCCCCCACCCCCCCCACCAAAAAAGAGGAAAACTAAAATCACTGTTGAACATCAGAAAGTGGCATGGAAAACTGAGCTGAGCCCTGGTGGCACAGTGGTTGTGTGCAGGATTGCAGCCCACAGGGTTGACAGTTCAAATCCAGAAGCAGCTCTCAAGGAGCAAGGCTGGGCTTCCTACTCCCACCAGGGCAGTGATGCTCCCCCAAAATACTAAATTACTTGCTTCTTAATTCTGTCAGACCCTGAATTACTACATCCCTTTAAATTACTGGCTATTGATAAGAAAATTAAAAGGGTTGGTCTTTTGACATCAAAAAGGTACCTAGGCAGTGCAATAGTTAATCCATCAGCTGATCCAGTAGAGGAAAAGATGTGGCAGCTGACTTCTTTAAAAATGTACAGCCTTCTACTCCCACCACCTGAGGCCAGTGATGCCTTAAAAAATAAATAAGTAAATAAAATAAAATAAAATAAAAATGTACAGCCTTGGTGTAGTTCTGCTCTAAATTCAAGGATGGCTATGAAACACAATTGATTTGATGGTGATAGGTGTTTTGCATTTGGGGTTTCTCTAACATCAATACAAAAAAATCTTTTCATATACACTACACATTTACATAAACTCATAAAATATGCTTCATTTCTTTGGACAGCAGCTTCTTCCCCAACAAGAATTTACTTCAGAGGACAGCACTGAAGCTAAAGCTCAGAGACAGAACTGTCTGATCAGAGCACAGAGACACAAATGAAGGGGGAGAGAGAAAGGAACATACCCTGGCCCACCAAGACTTGAGGATGATATCCCTACTCAGAGTAGCCAATGCATACAAAGGAACATAGGGCTCCCCCCACCCCCGTCAGATACAACATCCCTCACTGACCCAAAGCCCTACAGAGAACAACACTGGAGACACAGTGTAGGAATTGTGCTCAATCTGACCCCACCACACGGAGGCAAAACACTAAGAGTGTGCAACAGAACAGCAAGGGGAGCAGAGCGATGAATTCCCGAGGAATTACCAAAAATACATGTTGGGGTCAGGGGATGGCAACCCATCAGACTCAACCAGAAAATACTCCTAAAGGTCAACAAACAGACCTTGAACTATTAACAGGTTTTTCCTTTTTTTGTGATTGGCTTTTTTGTTGTTGCCCTCATTTTGTTTTCTTTTGTCACCTTGTTTTGCTGTCTTGGTTTTTTGTGCATATTATTATCTCTGCAGATCTATCTAGGTCAGATAGGCTGGATAAACAATCTGGAGGACAAAACAATGGGACTGATGGTTCTGGGGGAACATGGGAGAGGGGCAGGTGGGGGAAAAGAAGTGGTCTTAACCAACCAAGGGACAAGAAAATAACAAGTGATCCAAAATCAGTGGCAAGGCGGGCATAAGAGGCCTGGTAGGGAATGTTCAAGGGCAATGTAATGAAGAGGAATTACTGAAACCCAAATGAAGGATGAGCATGATAGTGGAACAAGAGGAAACTAAAAGGAAATAGAGGAAAGAAATAGGAGGCAAAAGGCATTTAAAGAATTCTAAAATACAGTCATGTACATATGTAAACATATATATGTAAGACGATGGGGAAATAGATCTAAGTAGATATAGTTATAGGCTTAGTATTAAGTAGGTGGACATTGGGCCTCCATTCAAATACTCCCTCAATGCAAGAACACTTTGTTCTATTAAACTGACATTCCATAATGCTTACCTTCCCAATGCGATCACTGAAGACAAATAGGTGCATAAGCAAATATGGTGAAGAAAGCTGATGGTGCCTGGCTATCAAAATATATAGTATCTTGGGTCTTAAAAGTTTGAAGATAAACATGTGGCCATCTAGCTCAGATGCAACAAAGCCCACATGGAAGCACATTAGTCTGGGTGAAAACAAGGTGTCAAAGGGATCGGATATAACCATATCATTGTGAATGAGGGGAGTGTGGAGTGGAGACCCAAAACCCATCTGTAGGCAACTGGAGATCCCCTTACAGAAAGGTCACAGGGAGGAGATGTGTGCAGTGTGCAGTGTAGCAATGGTAAAACATACACCTTCCCTCTAGTTCTTAAATGCATCTCTTGCCCCCAACCCCACCCCACTATCATGATCCCAATTCGATATTATAAGTCTGACCAGACCAGATAGGAACTGGAAACACATGGAGTCCAGGAAAGATGATCCCTTTAGGACCAGTGGTGTGATTGGTGATACTGGGAGGGTGGCAGGAAAGTGGGGTAGAAAGAGGGAACCAATTACAAGCATCTACATATAACCTCTTCCCTGGAAGATGGACAACAGAAAAGTGGGTGAAAGGGGACGTTGGACAGTCTAAGATCTGACAAAATAATAATAATTTATAAATTATCAAGGGTTCATGAGGGAGGAGATATGAGGAGGGAAGGGCAAAAATGAGAAACTGATACCATTTGAGAATGAGGGCAATAAATGTACACATGTGCTTGACACACAACAGATGGATGTATGGTTTGTGATAAGAGTTGTATGAGTACCTAATAATATGGTTTTAAAAATGTTTCCCTTCTAAGGTAAACAGATAAAAAAATTGAATTTACAGAGCTTAAGTAACCTGGCCAATATTCACTATTACATAATAAAACTGAGATTAGTATCAATGGCAATGCCTAAAGGCACTCCAAATAAAAGTTAATGCCCTTTGTTATAGAAAACTGAGGCTTCCTTAATCTTATGTGCACTGTAAATTAAAGCTTTTTTTGAAATGTTTATTTATCAATCTTTACCTTGTAATTTAAGAGCTCTGGTGGCACTGCTGGGTAAGGGTGTGCCTGCTGACTGCAGAGCTGGTGGTTCAAAGCTGGCAGTCATGTCACAGAAAATAGATGAGACATCTGCCAGAGAAACTCAATGTAATGTCATTGTGAGTCAGAATGAACTCATTGGCAGTGCGTTGATTTTTCAGTTAACATGTAGCCTTAGTAAAAAAGATAGGCATGACAGTCACTGATCTGTGTCAATTTCAGCACGGAGAGTGTAGGGGTGGAGTCTAGCCTGTCAATCTGGAGATAGCCAATAAGACCTCTGTGTAGGCATGGTTTTCTCTGAGAATTCTGGGGAATCTTACGGTATCTCCCCTGTGGAGGTGAGAGACTGCAGACTCAGTTCCTTAGAGATGCTTGACTGACAAGGTAAGATGTCAGCATAGACCCTGAGTCCTAGGAACTGGAGAAGCCAGAGGAGAAGCCACACGGGCTTACGCTGCTGGAACCTGACCTCTGAAGCCAGAAAAGCTAGAGAGAGACCCCTGCCAGCGCTGAGATGCTTCTACCACCAATGAATACTGCTGATGGACTCTGAGCCCTGGAAATGAGGAGCCATGTGAAGACCCCTGCCAGTGTCAGGTTGATTCTACTGCCACTGGATACACAAGATTCTGCATCCATTTCTCTGTGATTGTCCTGGTTCATTGCATGTGCTTCATGAGTCAGAAGGAGACTTTATAGACTGGTACTGGACATATGGGCTAATATTGGACTTATGACCTTGGACTGGACTGGATTGGGATGCTTTCTCAATGATCCATTCTTCTTGTATATAAACCTTTTCCTTATAGCCATATGTGTGTTTATGAATTTGTTTCTCTAGTCCACCCAGAATAACACAATAGGTTTAATATGCAAATAGAAACTCCAAGACAAAAGTCTGCTATGTGGAAATTCTAGTGTTAGTAAAAATTAGAACCCAAAGTTCTCTGAATGCAAAAGTAGCATATGTATAAAATACATTTTTGCCTTGGAAGCACAAGTAGAAAAGCTTCAAATCAGAGTCTACATCTGCATTTGAGTTGGGTACAGAAAGCTGAAGTAAAACAGGTTGTTCAGTGAAGTAGAGTTACACACAGACACACACAAATCACATCACTCTACAATGATTTTCATGATTCTAATACACAGTCACCTTCCTAATACCCATGTTCAATTAGGTCACGAGCACTGAAATAAGCTAAAACTCAGTTTCAATATCATTAAACTTATCAGCAAGACCTTTACTTTACAGATAAAGAAACTGAAATCAGAAATGTTAAATGACTTTGTTGGGTCATAAGTTAGTTAAGAAGCAAAGGCACAAAGCCACGAAATTAGCATGCAGCACGTTAGTATTGCACTAATTTTGTTTGTTTTTTGGGGCATCACTGCACTCTGGTGGTGGGAGTAGGAGGCCCAGCCTTTGTTCCTGTGGAGTTGAAATAGAACCTCCATCCCAGTGGGCCGCAGTCCTGCACACAACCACTACGTCACCGGGGCCCAGCCCTTGCACTAATTTTTAAAACCAATATTTACCCATTCATATTTCAGCACTGTCAGTTTCACAAAGCTTCTGATTTGAAGTATGCTATTAAAAATGAAACCTTCCAGAGGTAAATGTCAAGGACACTGGGCTGAGAACCCCAGGTTAGGTCAGGCTATCTGAAAATGAAGCCCACTAGCGTGTCACACAGTGGATGCCCTAACAGGAATATATATGTTAGAGTTTAAGGAACCCAAAGAAATATTATATTTCTTGATTCACGGATATCAGCAATTCATCTCCAAGGATCAAAAAGCTGCAGGAAACTGGATCAATAGGGAAAAAGAAACATGAAAATCGGTATTCCCATTATCTAAGAAAAATCAAGACATTATTGAGAAATCTGTAAGTGTCTAGGAAGTAACAAGCTACCTTTCTTTTTCAGTGAGACAGGATTCTGGGAAGCCTTGGACTCCTAACACTGGCCAGATCTTGCACTGATAACACTGGGCATGTTACATATTTATCCAAGGGTTATAGGACCTGTCAGTAAAGATTCTGTAAAATGTGGCCATTTTTTATGTCTGGTGAATGCCTTCAAATATGACCTCTTCAAAGGCATGACCTCATGACATATTTTTTTTAATTTTAAGAGCCCTATTGCTTGTTAGCCTAGGCCATACAAGGGCTATGGAAGCATTACATATATACATTTCTAATTTATTCTCAGTTCTTAAAAACTTAATGAAGATTCAAAAATCAGATTCTATTTCTTGATTTTGATGATGTATAAAAATAATTGATAGATCACTTTCAAAGTTAACTTTCTAATTTCAAAACTTTTTGAATAATATTCTGTGGTAACACAAGGAAGCTCAGATATATGAACAATTAATTTAATATGTAGTTTCAAAAGAGGGATAACCTTTATACTCCGGGCACTATAACATTAATTCTATTGTTTCTTCCCTACAACCATCCTAGACTGAGAGAAGAGATGGTTCTATGTGAAATTATACTGAAGCTTTTTAAGAGGTTGGCTGTGCCAGCAAATTAATTCCAACTGATAGTGATACTCTATGATGAAGTAGAACTACTCTACAGGATTTCTTCAGCTGTCAGCTTTGCAGAAGAGCCCCAGTGGTCCATTGCTTAAGAGAGAGACTGCTAAATAAAAGCTTAATGGTTGCTTCGCTGAAGAAGGATGCGGCAGCCTGCTTCTTTAAAGATTACCACCTGGGGAACTCTGTAGATGGTTCTACCCTGTCCTAAAGGATCACGAGAAGTCAAAATCTTTTTTTTTTTTTTTCCAGATTGCCCGATGCTTCCCCTCCAGCTTCGAACCAAATACCTGTAGGTTTGTAGCTAAGCAGCTAACCACTACACAGCCAGGAGTTCTAGGTAACAGGTTAGTCACTATGATAGTCGTTAGCTGCTACATTTTTCTTTTAAATTTAAAAATTAAAGAAATTAAAAAAATCAGAGAAACAATGAATATAAAATTTTAAATATTTTCAAATGATCTCTCAAATAGTATGATGTTTGAAGTACAGAGGAGGAAAAAATAAAACCTAAAAACACAATAACAATTCAACCAACACTAAAAGAATTTTTATTTGGCCTTCAATATTAAAATAGCTGATTTGATCACTCTGGCCCACTTTCAAGACATGATGCTAATTACTAAACATTTTAACTGAATACAAAAAAATTATTTGTAAGCTTTTAGTTTTTTCATATGATATGGCTGATGCTAAGAATAAAAATAGATCTAAGCTTATTATACTGCTGCATGATCAATAATATAAAATTTAATGTTGTCCTCTATAGTTCTTAGAAGTCAACATCTAAAACTGGGGAAATATTGAACAAACAGGAAGAAAAATGAGATGAAAAAGAGCGCACATACTCACACCATACTGATTATATACATTAGAATAAATCGCCTTCCAACTTCCATGCCAATTATTAGCATCACCATCAATACAGCTCTCTTATGTAATATAGATCTTGAAGGTAGTGGCATTTTCATGGTAGAATTCTCACATTTCAAACACAACCAAGCACAAGCTGTCAGTAATGGTTTGCATGTGTCTATGATGCTGAACAGGTTTCAGTGAAGGTTCTAGGCTCAATGAAGTAGGAAGAAAAACCTAGTGATCTATTTCTACAAATCACTCAAAAAAAAAAAAAAAGAAAAAAAAACTCTGATCACAAAAGCCCAATCCCCTTGCCCATAGGGTTCCCATGATTCAGGGCTGGCTGGCCAGCAGCTAACAACAACATAAGATTTTAATTCTAGATGTCAAGAAACTAGAGCAAGAGACATCCCCAAACTTGCAGTATATTTGAATTTACACAGTAGCTTCTACTCCAAGCACTAGCCTTCAAGATAAACATTGGAAACCAGAAAGGGCAGTAACAAACAAGATGTTTCAGGGGAAGGAGAAAAGACACAACAGAGCTTTTGACTTCAAGGTGTATAATCCTGTACCAACTAGGGTATACTTGGCCTGCCACAAAGATTCTCCACATCTCCAATGCATTCTCAGTCAGCTGTACTGGGATGGTTTCATTGAAGCTATAAATCAATAACAGTTCATTAGTGATAAATTTAGACCAAACAAATAAAAGCTTAATGGGGACTTTAATAATCTGGGAAGTACTTGCCAATTATTTATATTGATCTTAAAACCACTTCTAACACAAAAGATCAAAATATACCGAATGTCAAAAAGGCATGTAACCTACCTCCATTTGCCCTATTTGGTGGCTGATCCGGAATCTGGGCTTGAGATGAATAATACTGTTGTGGCTGGTAATTACTGGAAGGGTAATACTGCGAATTTGAACTCCTTTTACAATCACGAATGCTAGAGAAAGTTTGTGAATGGGGAATCCCTCTTTGGAAAGGTGAGCATCTTGGAAGACGGGGTTGAGGGGGTGGTAAATGGTCAAATTCTTCCTCATCCTCCAGACTGTATCGGTCATATTCTTGATCACTACATATACCCTTTTTTCCTGAATTCAGTGACACACTGGAACTATATCTTGACACGGATGCTGAAGTAGAAGCATAATCTTGCCTGAGACCTAAAAGGAAAACAAAAAATATTCTCTTTGAGTTATTTCTATGTAGCTAAAATTAAATTATTTATTAATCACATATTCAGGAAAATACATACCAAACAAAATTTTCAAATAGAGACCCATCATCTTAGTTTATTAAATCCCAGACTGGAAAATAAATGAATGTCTAGTATTAGAAAACTCTGGTTTCCAAACTGATTTTCTCCAGTTCTTTGAAGATTGGGCATACCTGCTACGCTTACGTCTATGTACCAACTTCCCCAAATAACCTCCTCTCAAGTGTAGAGAATTAGTCAAGAAAATGGTTTCAACGACATTATAAATAGTTGTGCATTAGTATTAGTAGAAGATCCTCAAGGAAGTCGGTTATTATAGGGCTACAACTATGGACTCAACGATAACAAACACAGTGAGAGCAGTGCAGGACCCCTATTCATCTGCGAGACACAGTGTCACTGACAACCTGTTGCAACTGGCTCAATGGCATCTAACAAAAGGAGTTCGAACAATTAAAATAATCTTATCTCTGCCAAAGACTCCCTCCTACTTTCTATCCTTACCCCAACTTTCAAAGTCAAAGAAAATATCAAAACCTGGGATACAAGTAAATTGTAACAAGATCAACTCTTTTTTATCCATTTTTTTGATACTTCATTCTTCAATGATTTGGGTCATGATACATGGCAAATATTTAAAAGTCAAACCTGGAAAATTTCACTTCATCATCTCATTACTAATGTCACAACTTTTTTCCAAAAGTAGTTTCTCTCTTGACACCTTTTTTAATTCCTTACTACTTGATTTCTGAAACAGACAAGCTTTTTTTTTTTAAGCCCTATATTTTTAGTAAGAGGAGTTAACTTTTACCTCAAATGTTATCTGATAAAATCCAACCTAAACCTTTCAATGTTTCTCATAGTTGTCTTAATTCTGAGAGCAATACTTAGCTGGTACTAGGCCATTTCTTCTTATTTTGGTCTGAAAAGATAACTTTAAAACAACCAAAGCTCAGTTTAGTGACCTACATTTTATTGTGCCTTTTGATATAATTGATTCCCTTGAAGTATTTCACTCCTAGATTTGTTATAACTTCATTGAAGAATCAGCGATTTATTCTGACATTTCTGATTATCTGCTCTACCAGTTATTTTCCTTGAGAAGCTTAGTCATGTATTTTCTAATTGGTGTTTTTATTAAGATAACTGCAATTCACATACAACTGTAATACAGAAAATTCCTTGTGCATTTCACTCTACAAAAATATAAAATATCACACCCATGATTCAGATACCAATAGAATCCACTCTGTTATTCAGGTTTCCCCAATTTTACTCATGTATGTGCATCTGTATTAAGTTCTATCTATACATGAAGGCTACCACACATAGGTTAACACTGAAGAGTTCCAACACTTAAAAAAAGTAAACAAACAAACCCTCATGCTGCCTTTCAGTAAGCCCATAGACTTCCTCCCATATACTAATTTTTCTTCCTCTTCAAAAATTGATCATTTCAAAAATAATATATAAATAGAATTATATAGCATAGCATTCAACCTCTTAAGATTCATTTATTTTCACACCACATACTTTTATGGCAATTTAATTAGGATATATATCAATAGTACTTTCCTTTCTCTTGCTGAGGAATAGTCCATGGTATGGATACATTACACTTTGTTTAACCATTTACCTAGTGAGGGTAACTGGGCTTCTTACTGATAATGTCCACTATAAAAAATAAGCTGCTGTAAATGAGAAGAGCTGCCTCCTCAAAATAGAATTGACCATAATTATGGGGATGAGGTTAAGCTTTTGACATCTTCATTTGCTGATAGGGTTTGGCTAAAAGTGAGAAGAAACAGCTGCAAACACCCATTATTAATTGAATCATGAAATGTATTAAGAATTGAGTCTAAAAAGGTGGAAGTTATGAAAAATTAAGTGGAATACATAAAGATCAAAATCTTAGATATTAATAAGCTGAAATGTACTGGGATTGGTCATCTGGAAGCATACTATCACATGGTTTACTATGTCAGAAATGACAAATTCAAGAGGAATGTATCACATGCATAATCAAAAGGAATATTTCAAGATCTTTCTTGAAGTACAAGATTTGTGATAGGATGATAGCGTTATGTGTACAAGAAAGTCCAGTTAATACACTTATTATTTAAATTTACATACTAACTACCAAAACTACTATTGAAGCAATTGAAGAATTCTATCGACAGACTGTGTCTGAAATTGATCAAACATGCAATCAAGAGATATTAATTATTGGCAACTAGAGCATGAAATAAAAAGGCAGGGAAAGTTCTAGGAAAATTCAGGTTGGATAATAGAAATGAAGCTGGAGATCACATCTTATAATTTTGGAAGACAACCCTGTCATTGTGAAACATCTTTTTTAACAATATAAGCAGCAATAGTACAAATGGATCTCATCATTTAAAATACATAGGCCTCAAAGTAACCCTATCTGTGGGAAGAGAACACTGAAAAACTCACAATAGCTGCTAACATGAGAACAGGGGCATTAGTGAACTAGGCCATCAATTACTTATATGTAAGTGGAATTGAAGTTAGAGTCAACAACAGTTGCTGCACTATATTTACAGAAAGCTGCCAAAAATCCAAAGTCAGATTCAAAAGAGGAAATAAAATGAAGAAATAAATCATTTCTGACATTAAATAGTTGGAAAGCAGAAAACATACCAGTAAAAAAAAAAAAGTGAAGATGGCAAACCTTCATCTCAAGGATTTGAGGCATGCTATAGAACAGGGCAGAAGGGCGAGTGAAATAGAAGACCAGAGAAAAAAGGAAGACCGTAAGAGAAAGAATGACAGAGTGGCTGCAACAATGACTTGGAGAGGATGGTATAGGACTGAATAAAGTGTCATTCTGTTGTATGCAGGCTTGCTATGACTGAACTAACTCAACAGCACCTGAAACAGCAATAACAATAAATATTCATGTATGTGTTTCTCTTGCTCTGGGATAAATGTCCAAGAGTGCAATTCCTGGGTAGCACAAACATTTTCTTTTCAATTATTTCATTTATTTTGTTTCTTTCCACAAAAACTACTTAAACTGTTTTCTAGAATGACTGTCAGCAATGCCTATACAAACAATGCATTTTTTTGTATGAGAGTAAATACTAATTTTATGACACTCAATGAGAAGGCAGAAGTGATTGCTCTGCCTACAAGCAGACAAAGGATCCAATTGTTTTGCTCATTACTTAGATGAGAAAACCTGAACCACCTTTTTAATTTCAAGTGGAAGTCTCATACTTTTCTAGCTTAAAAATAACATACGGGTGGCCCCCATCCCAGGAAAAAAAAAAGAGGAGCTGATATTGAGGGCTTAAAAAAAAACATACTTTCTTCTTGCAGACGAGCCATGATTTGAACATCAGTGAGGTCTTGCAACTTATACCCCATGGAAATGGAATCATCCTCAAGTTCTGAGGTACTCAGCTCACTGTCTATAGATGATTGAGGACTGAGAGGAGAGGCCCTTGAAGTGTAACCTGAAAAACAAAAATATTATTTAATCTAAAGCACTAAATAACTGATATAAGTATATACAAATCTGATATAAATATATGTGATTCACAAAAACGCAGTAATTTTTATATTTTCATAGCATCACAAAAATTATTATTATATCACTATTGAAGGACCAAATAATCAACACATCTTTTCATGTTTAGATATAATTTAGTAACTTGGGAATGTTAAAATATCATCCTATTAATTAGTACATATCTAAGGGAGGGTGAGGGAGGACATAAGAATCTATCTTCAAGTGCACCCTCCATTAGTTATCAGATGTGTCTCTGATAGAAATTGCTACACATTTTTAAACTAATATTTTAATCTGGTTCATTCACTAATAGGGCCAGAATATACAAATAGTAGTGCTATAAATGGATAAGAATACCACACATTAGAGGTATATACACATACAAAAATATTAATAAAATGATAATTTATAGCAGTGAGTTGTCAAAGGAGACTTATAGTCATTCATTAACATAGAAAAGCAAAGACTTGAGATAAGAAAAATCAAGAAAGAAAGAGCCATCTGGCAGGAAGTTACAGGAATTGGAACCATATCAATGCTGATGATACAAATAATGAGATATTCATCCTAAAAATCTCAGTATGACTACACAGCACTGAACTTATTAAAAATTACTAGAAAATAATTATATATAGGTATGTACATATTTATATGTGTATTTATAAATATACAAATATGTATGTATTTACAGACAATCTTGAATCACAATAACACAAATTAAATTATCTTTTGGTGTTTAATTTTAAAAGCCCACTAGGGACTTAAGAACATATAATTGCAGATATATCTTTTTGCCAGAGCAATAGATCAGTCATGTCTGAGTACAAATTGAGGTGCATCCCTTTTGCATTCAAAATGTACACAATCTCCAGTATACTATGACTTCACTTAAACTTTCTAAAATTGTTTTATTAGAACCTAATCCAGACACCATACTATTCCATAGTTCAATCATATCAAACAGTACTGTAAAACTGCTACCACAATCAGTTTCAAAACATTTTCTTAAACATTATTTTACTTATAGTCCACAGATTCACCCATCCTGGGTTTCATGTACCAAAAAAGTATATATATATATATATATATATATATATATATATATATATATATATACTTAATAAGAGAGTCAACAAGGCTACAAACAATGAAAAAATACAAGAAAGATAAATTTCAATATGAAAAAAACCCACAAAAAATATTAAAACCAGATCAAGAACAAAGTATATCAAAAGGGAGATCAAATGGCAATGTTTTAACCATTCAAGTCAGATTTATCATTTTAATCTATGATAGTTGTCTGTCCAATACTCTCTGTCTGATACACTGGTATTACCATCCCTCAATTATGGTTAAAGGGAAATCACTGGAAGCTTATTCCCTGTGTAGATCCTGCAAAATTAAAGTTGAATATTTAGGCAATGATTAGTCCTGAGAATCACAACAAGCAAGCAGCTGGTTAAGAAGATGAAATGTTACCTGTTCTTTCAGGTGTTAGTATTGCTTTATTTGAGGTTTTAGAGAAGCTGGGCGTATTAATGCCACTGCTATAAGGACTGAGTCTTGCAATAGGACTGTAAGGAAAAGCCAGTGAAACAGGTGAAGAGAAGAGACTCCGCCATCGGCTAGCTGTCACAGAAGCAGATAATACAGCAGTTAGCTCTACAGAAGAGATACTGACTTGTCAGAGGGTGACAGGGAAGATTTTTTTTTAATGATAAGACAAAGCAAATTTTCATTGAACTGTTAATAAACATGCATTTATATATGAATAAAATGTTAAAATATCCTATTTATGAATTATTTATAACTCCACAGAGAAAACAATAACATTGATTGAAAATCAATATGCCTATAATGAAATGAAAATTTCTGCATTAGAAATATTAGCTTTTTCCTATTCCAGATCAAGTATTTAAGTATTTGAAAGGTTTGTTTCAAAAGAAACTCAAAGAGACAATCCTTAGGAATGTGGGAAATGTTCTTACTTGTAGTCCTCTCTATGTTCTAAATTATATTTCCCATCTGCTTAATATTAGAATGTATTGACCAAAGTTTTTGGAGAAACAAGTTCTTGGAATAGAGGAGAAAACACTAATAATGACCACTATCTTTCTGAATTTTGTTGAGTCCAAAAAAAGATTTATGGGGAAATTGGATAAAATAATATATATTCACAAAACTTAACCATAGCTATTTTATACACAGAGTACTTAGATTACTGGTGAGCTGTTAGAGATTTGTTGTTTTTAATGTTTCCCATATTTTCTGCATTGAACATACCTTATAAGCAAGATTATACACATTCATTAATTTGATACTATTTTACTATTAAAATAATTGATGAAAAGGGAGTTAACCTGCGATGGTATAAATGGCCTAATTTTTATATTGACTCATCAGTCCTAGTTAAGTTACTATTTCTGTGGAAGTTCTTGGGATCATGAAAAGGATTTCATTTATAAATCAGTGTCAAAATCCAATTTTCTAAAAAACAATCACTTTATCCATGTCCTAGCAACACTGGAGGGATAATGAAGAATTATATGTAAATTAAAAAAATATATATTTATAGCTCTAAAATACCACATATATGGTATTTATATATGGTATATATATATATACACACACTCCAAGACACTTGTGGAAAATGGAATTAAAAAATGTAATTTTCCATGAACTTTCTGAAATCCCTTTGTGTGTATACATTATATATGTGCAGTTATTAAATATGAATTTGTTATGTGAAGCAGCGCTTCCCTATATAAGCCAGTGCACAGAGAGAGAGGCACATCTGAAAGCCCCTTGCTTTCTAATATGTAAACTGAAACTCAAAATGCACTGGAAAATGGAAATCTTGTGCAGCTGATCTCACCTCTCAAATCGCTATTGTTCACATATTTTCATTAAAAATTATGTATTAAAAATAAAACTATTAGCTGTTCTTTGTGACCAATAACTTGCCTAACAGATTGGTTTTTTAACCAGTTTGATCACTCGCCAGGCCAATTGCAGTGACTGCTGTTCTTACCCACAGATGCAGGCAACAGCAAATCACAAATAAACAGCATTCATTATTCTGCACAATAACTACCACTCAGGCACAATGACACAGTGATTGTGGCTATGACAGCAAGAGCCAAGTGAGAACACAATTAGCATTTATTGCATGAAAGAATGCTCCACATTATCCTTTAGGACTGTGACTGAAAAAGGAGGGGAATCGAGACGAGCTAAAAATACAGAGATGCTGTCTTGGTGTCTAGATTTGTAGTGGCTCAGGACTGGGAAACGCAGTGGAAGAGATCACATCCTGGCTAGTCTTCAATAGGTGGCTAAAGGATTTTGGTGTTTAACAGGAATGGTTTTAGCAGAGAGTCAGAAAACTAAAGAGAACTTGTCTTAAGGGGAAATTTTAACATTTTAAAGTAGTGAGTGTGATTTTTTTATAATTAATATTTGTTGTTTTTGTTTATCGTACATAAATTCCACAATTTCCACATGCACAATTCCATGACACTAAGTATCCTGAAGCACTTGCTGGTGAAGATCAAAGATTTCAGCCTTTTGTATGGATTCCAATTCAATCTAAAGAAGTCCAAAATCCTCACAACTGGACCAATAAGTAATATCATTCTGAAGAGAGAAAAGATTAAAGTTGTCAAGGTTTTTGTCCTACATGGATCCACAATCAATGTTCCTGGACACAGCAGTCAAGAAATAAAAGGACACATGGCATTGGGTGGATCAGCTACACACTTTTTTTTTACAGTGTTGAAAAGTAAGCCTGTTACTTTGAGGACTAAGGCGCACCTGACCCAAGCCATGATATTTTCAAATGTCTCATATGCATGTGAAAGCAGAACACTGACTAAGGATCAATGTATTTGATTTATGGAGCCAATGAAAAATACTGAAAGTATTCGTGTGAACTACCACACGAACAAACACATCTATCTTGGGGATGCAATACAAGACAGAATGCTCCTTCAAGGCAAGTATGGTGAGACTCTATGTCATGGACTTTGGACATGTTATCAGAAGAGACTAGTCTCTGGAAAAGGACTTCATTCTTGGTCAAGCAGAGGTGCAGGGAAAAGAGGCAGGCCCTCACCAAGATAGATGTGGACAGAGGCTACACCAACGCGCTCACAAAGAACAGCTGTGAAGACGGCACCAGACTGGGCAGTGTCTCCTTCTGCTGTGGTTGTGTTGCTATGAGTGAGGACCAACTAGTCATCACCTAACAAAAATAACAGTAACATTCTTAAGCCGTGTGACCATTCTCACTCTCTTTTTCTGAGCTGTTCCTCCTCCATTCATATAAACTTACTCTCTTCAAGTTTCCTATCTAATCTTTGGGTTGTTAATTTCAATTTAATCCCCTACAGATGCATTATAAAAGAGCAAATATTCAGAGCCATCCTCCATCCACCAATGTCCAAATTCATAAGTATTTGACATTCTGTTCTGCTTGGCTGCTCCTTTCCACCAGGATGGTTCTACAGACTCTTTCACAGACATGGTCACTGACCAAAGCCAAGTCACCTTTAGTTCATCTGTTCTCAGGGCAAAACTGTCACATGCTTCAGGAGGTGATTAGCCATAAAGTAAATTTCCTCCTCTTACTCCTGACTCTCTTTCCTCGCTTATGCCAGACAAACAGGAAGCTTGGATGGCCATTGGCAAGCTTTTAAAAATCCCAGGCATTAAGTAACAAACTAAGAGGTAGAACACAAATACTAAGCATGATATTAAGCCAATTAACTGTGCTGTCTGGTGAAACTCTGGCCCCTCAACCTTCCAACCAATGAGATACCACAACCTATGAGATATATGGTTGCACATAAGAAGCCTTAGCAGTTACCATATTCCACCTTCCCCTTTTTTTCACATTTTGATAGAAAATTGCTCAAATGGCTCGATGAGGATCAGTAAAAGCCTGAGAGAGGAGAAAGACAATTTTATCCAATGGCCGAGAAGATAACTGACGGAGAAACTTGTAAATGAGTCATTTTTTTGTACGTCTACCATACATTATATCCTTAAGAGTAAAATGACAAGATTTTAAGGGGACACCATTGAGCAGGGGTGGGTGGGGTGTCTTGATTAATAATTTGGTCTATATGGAGCAACAAAAATTTTCACAGAATGCAAAAATAGTATTGTAATATATCTATTTTAATTTTAAAAGGCTGCAGCATGTTGTTAAATTGGTTTTAAAAAAGTGGCACATCTGGTCACCTTACATAAGAGAGAAAACAAAACAAAACATCAAACCAGTTGCATCAAGTCTAGTCTGGCTCTTGATGACCACGCTTGTCACAGAACTGTGTTCTACAGACTTTTCAGTTACTGAATTTCTCAGAGGTAGATCATTAAGCCGGAGATCACAAGGACTATGTATTTTTTCTTTTAATCCCAAACTGGGAATAGCAAGTTGATGATACAGTTTAAATCACTTGTGTTTGAAAAAGTCTTCTCAGAAACACATTAAGCTACACTGCTTCACGAACTATTCCTTTTCTCATGCTCTCTATACCCCTAGGATGTGGCTGTTGTTTTTAGGTGTCATTTAGTTCATTTTCAACACACAAATAGCCAATGAAACAGAGAACTGTCCCTTAGGGTTTTCTAGGCTCAATGTTTATTGAAGCAGACTATCAAATTATTTTCCCACAGAGCTACTTGGGTGGAACTGAATCCCAAACATTTCAATTAAAAGGTTATATATACTACTATATAGTCCTAAAGCAATTTGCTTCCTTTAGCCACCTAGATGATCAATTTTCTTTCAACAATTGCCCAGCCTCTAAGACTGTCCTAGCCAAGACTGTTTTGTACATTACCATCGAAGTTGTACTTTCAAACCAAAAAACCAAATTCACTGCCATCGAGTAGATTCCACCTCAGAGCTACCCTTCAGGACAGAGCTGTCTCTGTGAGCCTCAGAGAGCCTAACTCCCACCCAGCACGCTCAGATCAGCTCCAGTTTACTCTGGTCACCAGAGATCAAGAGAGAGGGGGGTGGGCCTTACACAGCTGTTTATCTCTTTGTTCTCCAATCAAACTAGGACCTGATTAATCTCACGTGTTCCCAATGGCCAAGTTGGCACAATAAACCTAACTATCACAACTATATTGGACTTATTAAAAATCTATGCAGGGATCAAAGGCAGCTGTGCAAACAGAATAAGGACATACGGCATGGTTTAAAATCAGGAAAGGTGTGAGTCTGGGTTGCATATTCTCATGCTTATTCAATCTATGTGCTGAGCAAATAGAGAAGCTGAATTATGTGAAGAAAAATGCAGTGGCAGTATTGGAGAAAGACTTATTAACAACCTGTCTTATGCAGATGACATAACTTTGTCTGCAGAGAGTGAGGAAGACTTGAAGCATTTGCTGGTGAAGATCAAGGATTACAGTTTTCGGTATGGATTGCAACTCAATGTCAGGAAAAGTAAAATTCTCACATCGGTAACATCATGGAAAGAGAAAATAGATAGACATTGTCACGTATTTTGTCTTGTTTGGATCCACAAACCATATACTCATGAAAGCAGCAATTAAGAGCTCAGAGGATGCACTACATGGGTAAACCTCCTGTACAAGACCTCTTTAAAGTGTTCAAAAGCAAAGATGTTACTTTGAGGATTAAGGCCCACCTCACGCTTGAAGCCATGGTATTTTCAGTCAATAAATTTGCATGTGAAAGTTGGGCACTGAATTAGGAAGACCCCAAAAAAAAAAGTTCAGGAAGAGCCCATGTTCAAGACATAACCTTTGGAAAAAAAAGATCTTGGGTACGTCAACAAAGAGAACATGAATGAAGTCTTCCCAGGAGAATGCAGGGAGGGAAGAAAGAAAATGGTAAGAGAAAAGAAACAGTTAAGGCTAAGTAGAGGGAGAATCCGTAGAAGAGATGGAGGAGGGAGAGAAAAATGCAAGCAGTGGAAAAGTAAGGCAAAAATAAAAAATATTTGGAAAACAAACAGCTATCAATAATAGTGGTAGACTAGTTTTTTCATTTTGTTTTTGTGCTACGAAAATCGTCACTGATGAAATCAGTGGTGTTTTATTTTGTTTGGGGGTAAGTTTTTTCTGTGTATGAATTGCAGCATAGGTAAATCTATAGAGACTGTAACTGTATTAATGGTTTCTTGGGGGTATGGCAGGGAAGGTTGAGGAGAAACTGGAAGCTATTAAGAGTGAGTAGAAGAAAGAATGTGTTCTAAATTGATTGCGGTGACTATACAACTTTTTAAATATGATGGAACTATTGAATTGTATGATATGTGAATTACATACCAATAAAACTGTTGATAAATAATTAAGCTGAATTTTTTTAAGACACACTGAATAACAGTGGGGGGAAGAAACCTCATAGCCATCAAGTCAACTCTGACTCATAGCCACAGGTAGTACAACTGCCTGTTTGGTCTACCAAGGTGGTAAACCTTTATGGGTACAGACTTCCTCACCCTTCTCTAGGAACAGTTAGTGGATTTCAAATGTTGACTTTCCCATAAGGAACCTTTGGATGGATCTAAACCACCAAACTTTAAACTAATCATTAAAGACTTATAAACTGATTTGAAGATATTATTTTACTGGTTAACTTATTTTTCCTGAAGAGCCATAAATTTCTATTAAAAGTGAGTAGCTATACTCACTTAACATGTGATTTGAAGTTTATCGAATCCACTATTTTTTATTGGGTAAATTTGAGTAGTATTAATTTCTTTACAGTTCTCAACATCCTGGTAAATAAGTATATGGCATCTAGAAGGCCTTACTACTAATTTTAAATTGGTTGTTCCACAGTTCTCTCTGACATACACAAAACAGAGAAAATACAGTTATTATGAAGTTGCTAGTGTGACTGCATATGGAAAAGGGATATCAAACTAGCAGATGTCCTTAATTGGTACTTTCTAACTACCACAAACTCAATGTCATTGGTCAACTACAACTCATAATAATCATATATGACAGAGTAGAACTGCTCCTGTAGGTTTCCAAGACTGTATCACTTTACAAGAGTAGAAAGTCTCACCCCTCTTACATGGAGTGACTGGTGATTTTGAACTGCTGCCCTTGAAGTTAGAAACCTAATGTGAAACTCACTGAACTCCCAGGAGTTCAGATTCAGTATGGATCTGTTCCTCAAGTTCCCCAAGAACTGGACTGGGTTCAATGTCCTGTTCCTCTTGTATATAAACCTTTTCCTTATATCTATATGCTTGTCTATGAAATTTGTTCCTCTAGTCTACCCAGACTAACACAATGGCCCTGCGCACACATGAAACACTGCAGTCACTGTCCACGCCATACTGAATCCGAATGCATACTGAATCTGAACTCCTTTTGATACTTCTAGGGATCGCATAATCAGAGTAAATTGGTTACAATCCATGAATTTCTTAATTTCCAAATTATAGATAGAAAAACCTACTAGGCCGCTAAATGGAATCTTTCCCCCATTCTAGTTCATTCAAATTTCTTCTTCAAGATTTAAAGATGAGTTTAAATAATAAAAGTCAGTAGGCTAGTAGAAGTTGCTAGCCAAAAGGCTGATCTGCTTCCATCAAGATCACAGCCCGTAAAACTCTTCTTAGGCAGCTCTACTCTGTCATATGGGGTGAGTAAAATTAGAAACCAACTGGATGGCACTTACAGCAATCCACAATAGTCCTTTGTGAAAAACTGCACTTGGTTTGAAAGTCATCGCTAGTTCATATTTTCCTCTTTCTTGGT
Organism: Nesogale talazaci; assembly: GCA_004026705.1. Taxonomy (NCBI): domain Eukaryota; kingdom Metazoa; phylum Chordata; class Mammalia; order Afrosoricida; family Tenrecidae; genus Nesogale; species Nesogale talazaci. Next base: position 68,729 of record PVJH01007268.1, read on the forward strand.
CACTACTTTTTAGACCTTACGCAACCATTTAGGTGGCAAAACTTTCTAAACTTTTCATTTTGTTCCCAGAATAATTATTTACCCATATACAGAATTATAGTCTGAAAATATTTTCCCACTGGTGTTGTTAAGTGCCATTAAGTTGGCTCCGACCTACAATGGCTGTGGCAGACAAGTGCTTAAGTTAATTTCATGATCGAAATGTAGGGGTGGAGTCTAGCCTGTTTATCTGGAGATAGCCATTGAGTAGCCAATGAGGCCTCTATGTGTGCATGACTTTCTCCTGAAACTTCTGGGAAATCTCGCGATATTTCCCTTGTGAAGATGAGAAGCTATCTTCCCTAGGTGTTGGGAGTTAGTTCTTAGAGAGACAAGGAATTACAGACAAGATGGCAGTGTCCGAACTGCTGCAGGAGCCAGAGGAGAAGCCACACGGCCTTGCTCTGATGGAACCAGAACTCTGAAGCTGGAGAAGCCCTGGGGAGACTCCTGCCAGCAATGAGTTGCTTCAGTCACCACTGGATGCCTAACGGCGTCAGGACTCTGCACCCACTGACCTGTGACTTTGTGTGAGTCGGAAGGAGACTTTATAGACTGTTATCGGGCATATGAGTTAATATTGGACTTATGACTTTGAACTGGACTGGGTTCAATGTCCTGTTCCTCTTGTATATAAACCTTTTCCTTATATCTATATGCTTGTCTATGAAATTTGTTCCTCTAGTCTACCCAGACTAATACAATGGCCCTGCACACACATGAAACACTGCAGTCACTGTCCACGCCATACTGAATCCGAATGCATAGTTTCAAAGCACCTGTTATCACTTGTAAACTATCTGAGGTCTATTGCTTTTTTAGGTTACCTATTTCTTCCTTTGAGTGTGGTAAACTGAGGGCTTAGTAGAGTGCATTTGCCCTTATTTATACACTTGCAAACACACACGTGGAAAACCAGCCCTATTTTGAAAACAATCTCCATTGTTCTGAGATAGAAATGTTTCCAAATACATTCTCCAGAACAAAAATGTGCCCCACAATAGCCCTTCATTAAGGAGCAGTCTTAAAGGAGCTACCAAAACACAAAAACAAAATGATGAATCGTCCCTGTGTCTGGCTACTTCAGCATGCCTAAAGGTTATCTGTTGCTAAGATCGATCAGGTTCTAAACCTTGACCCACTGGGAAATGTAGCAAACCTTGTTCTGACATCCACTTCTGACACTGAGCACAGGGTGCTCCCCTGGGGAGGGCTCAAAAGCATTGCAGGTCAACTAACACTAGGTCAAGATGACCATTCACCTCACTGCTTAGTTATTATGTTACCTGTTTATGATGGCTGCTGTATGCCATGTCTGCCTTTTGAAAGATCTGTCAGCCCCATTATGTAGACCCACTGGAAAACACATACCCTCTCTCGAGGTCCTGACCCGAGAAGAAGGAGCCCCTGTGCCCCGCTTTGTCTGTCTTACTATTTTCCACAATTGCAAAGTCTCTCCTGAGGCACTATACGAGTGTGGGGACATGTGACTATTTGGGGTTTTCTCTTTAACTCTGGAAATTTTAATTAACAGGTCTATATGTACGTCTTTTGTATATATGAGCTCATACTGAACACTTGAATTTCTTGAACTCACATAAAGTTTACAATCATTTATTTTATCATTTCTTTCAACTGTTAGTATTTTAATAATTTACCTTACAGGTTAGCACTTTTTGATCTAGCTTTCATCTCCTAACTGCTTTCATAATTTTCATCTTTGGGGGGGAAATTTCTTAACCTAACTTTCGAATAAGCAGTTTGGCTTTAATTCCCTCCCTCGTTTCATTTAATTCACTCATCTCCAATTGTCTTCCTTTCCTTCTATCATACAACCAGGACAATGGTCTGCCAATTCTTGTATGTCACAAGTTCTACCCCATCCCAAGGCCTTTCACCTGCTGTTCCTATGACATGGGCATTCCTCGACCTTCTGTCTCCTCCTCACTCTTTACTTCTTAGCTGACATGCTACTTCCTCCAAAAAGTCTTCCCAGACCACCCAGGTTAGTTATCTGTATCTTGTTGTAAGATAAGAAGCACTAGACTAGACAAAAGGCCAGGCCCTGAACTTTTGGTTTTTTGGGTTTTTTACCATTATACCTCTACCACCTAGCACATAACAATTTTTTCTCATGATTTAGCAACCTACTTCTTTCTTTATGCTCAAGGTCCAGTGTTTTTAGAAAAAGACATTCCATAATTCTCACATAAACATGACTCATATTTTAGAAGTCCCAGGAAATGATAAAGAACACCCCCCCAAAAAAAACCCCTAATTTTGCTGTTCTAGCACTACAGTGAATCAATCACCAAAGGAGTATAAAAGCAATACAAAACTATATTGAAAGAACAGCTATTTTGAGGAAGCAAAAATAATATGTAAATTAGAAACTTATTACAACAATCACAACACACAGTCATAGATAATAGGTTCTTTTAAGAAACACTTTTCTAATGAAAGTCGAGATGTAAAAGCAAACAAACAAATGAAAAACAGAAACACGTGGACAACTACCCAAAAGAGAAAAAAGAATCATTTCTACACATTTGACAAGCACATATGTTGGTTAGTAAATATGCTAGACGGAAGCTGAAATTTCCTAAAAGTGCCATACTTAATGATTTCTTAACTATTGGAACAGTGCACTGGGACAACGCAGAGTGAGAGCAAAGTAGAGTGGACCGCCAAAGCCCTGTTCAAATGGCTTCAGCTCATTTTGATTTCTGACCTACGGGAGCAACGAGTGATAGCAAATGTCAAAATACCTTGTCTCCACAAGAATTTCAGTATGATTCTGATCACATTTTCAATGAGAAAGAAAATATCCTTCACAAAGCTTACCCAAAATTAATCACAACCAAAAAAAAATCACTGCAGTGAAGCCCATTCTAAACCATAGTACCTTATTGGGCATGGCAGAACTGTTCTTGGAAATCTCTAAGGCTGTAACTGTTTATGGGAGCAAAAAGTTTCCTCTTTCTCCTGTGGAGCGGCTGGGGGTTTCGAACTGCCAATCTTGTGGTTGGTTGCCTAGCTCGCAATCACTATGCCACCAGGGCTCACTGAAATGAACCATAGACTGTTTTAATCTGGCATTTCAAATTTGCACAGTACTTTAAGATATAAGACATGAGCTAATGAAGATAGAATCTTGGGTTATGCAAGGACAAACTAGACTGGTTCCAAGAGACAAAGACACTTGATAAAATTCTTAAGTCTCATTTAATCTGTGTGCCTAGTACAAATGAAAAGGCCACCGTCAGAACATTGGTTTAGTATACAAATTGCTTTTCTTTTGGCTAAATTAAGAGATAATTCTCTATCATAAGAACCAAGACAAGAATTTAGATGGATATCATATGAAGACAAAACAAAAACTTGGTGAAAGAGTAGTGTTTAGTCCCATCTCCTTAGCATATAATCCTACAGGAGAAGAGAGATGTTGTAGGGAAACATAACCTAATGCACCAACTGTCCAGGGCTGCACTTATGAAAACTAATCCAACAATCCTTGAATGCAACCTGTCCTGATTTGATTCAGGTAGTTTAAAGCAAAGTAAGTTGTATTAACTGACTTCAACTTGACTGAGTTTTAGTTTCATTTGGATGCTTCAAATTAATTCGATAAGCTTTTGATCATTGTGATAGTCAGGTTTTGTGTTAGCATGGCTGGGTCAGGTTTCTCAATGCTTTGCCCTATTTTTCCTTCATGACATGCCCTAACATAAGGTCACCAACTCCCTGGTGGGATTTGCTCTAAGCAGCCAAGTAGTTTTGTAAGATGGGGCAGAGTATAACCCCTTAGTCAGGTCACAGCCCTGATCTAACTAAAAGCAAGTTTCCTCAGGAGGCAGGGCAGGAGGTGGGGGGCGGGGGGGGGAGGCGGGGAACAGAGGGGGTGTTGGTGGTGCTAGTTCCTATATAAGTGAACACTGTGGGAAGCTTGCTGGTTTCTAGATCCTGCATCTGGCTCATGGACCTCTGGTTTGGGGCTTGAGGCATTAACACCCCCATATTGCCTGCCACCTCACGGAGCTATCAGTAGTCTGCCATCTGATCTACGAAGCTTGGCTTCAATACACTATGTAGTCATAAGCCTGACCCTCTGCATCCACCAGCCTAATGTCTTCTTACTTCTTGGTTTGTCTTCTGCTCTCTGGTTCTTCAGTCCTCAGAGCTAGTAAGTCAGGAAAAGCCTCCAGCTTAACATCTGACCCATGGATTGAACCAAACTTACACACTTCTACAATTATGTGAACTATTTTGTTAATATCAGTTTCTCTCTCTCTCTCTCTCTGTGTGTGTGTGTGTGTGTGTGTGTGTGTGTGTGTGTGTGTCTAGCCCTAGTAGCATTGTAGGATACTGGTCAGACTGCTGACTAAAAGATCAGCAGTTCAAAGCTACCAGCTGCTTCATGAAAGAAAGACATGAGGCTTTCTATTCCTCTAAAGAGTTCCAGTCTCAGAAACCCACAAGGGCAGTTCTACCCTGTACTAGACAGTGACTATGAGTCAGAAGTGACGTGCTGGCAGTGAACGTGTCACTGGTTTTGCTTCTCTATACAATCCAGTCGAACAAAATCATTCCTTGGGGATTTACCATCCTAACAACTCTAGAGGTCATTACTTTATTACTATTTAGGGTATCACAAGAGTTAATCCTCCCTATGAAGGTTCAATGAGGAATTTGTTATTATATACAGAAACATCAATCTGGACACTGCAAAGTGAGAACAAAGTTTGAAAAGAGAAGAAAATAAAAAATTGAAAATGGGTGGGAGGGCAATTTTGAATATCAAAAATGTAAGACTATAGCAATTTTTATAAATAATTTCAAAATCTAAATTTTCCTCTTCAAAGTACATAGAAAACATTTCAGAACACATTTTAACATATAGAAATCAATGGGTAACCATATTAAATATTTTACAAGTGAGGTTGACACAAACTCCTTTTTATGAAAAATTCTAGCTTTTTCTTTGGAGTTTCTGTGCACAGGCAGCGAAGTTGTGCCATCTTATAATAAGATGGACATTTTTACTTTAGTAAAGGAGGTTTGAATATTGACAGATCCATTTAACATTTCAGATATTTTGAAAAACTGATTCATTGTGATCCTATAAGACAGAGTGGAACTTCTCCTGAGGGTTTCTGAGGCTGTAAATCACACATGAGAGCAAAAGATCTAATTTTCTCTTACAAAGCTGCTGGTGCCCTTGAATAGCTGACCGTGGATGGTGGTTAGCAGTGGAACATGTGACCCACTATACCAAATAAATAAGCCACCAGGTGAAGATAAACAAACAAGGGCTTTGTGCAATCTTCAAGGAAAAAAATTCAAAAAAAATCTGCTTGCCTTATATTTAGAAAACATTGATACACACTTACATAGTTCATAAATTAATAGAATTGTCAGTTCACTTTTTACAGTCTATAAACCTAACAATTTATCCAGCATTATTTTCTCATCAAATGTTATGCATATTTTAACAAATGGTGATAACATTTCAAATGCAGACTTTCCCCTGAAAGAAAGATACATTCAAGGAAATGAGTTTTCCATGCCTATGGAATTACAAGTTAGAAGCATGTTTAGCAATTTATTAAGATACTTTTATTCAGCGCTCCTTATTTATTGTACAGTAAAAGGGGGGTCATTTCTGACCCCTTTTTGAGATAACAAGTTAGAACTGTCTGCTCTTCAGCTCCTAATAAAGGTGAAGTGATACCTGGGGAAAATTCCAAGTTCATGTAATGTGTACTATTCAAAATGGTCTTTGGATCAAAGGGCACCAAGTGACCTCTAACTTGACCTAAATATTTAGTACACGTACTTTAAATAAAGCCAGCACATACTACTTCTAGCTCAGGCTAGCCAACACTATATTAAAATATACTGATTTAAAGGGAGTAGGGATGGGGCTGGAAGTGTGGGGTGGTAAGCAGAGGGAAGAGTGATACATGGCATATATTATGTATCTCAAAAACTAGACCTGATAAGGGAAAATTGGTACCTTTGCTTTTCTTTTAATTATCATGTCATAAAAGCCCAGAAATAACTCTCAACTTGCAAGGTACCAAGATATGTATTGATCGGTGTACTGATTACAGCCAAGTAAAGAAACATCATGGGCAGTTCTATTTGTCAAAAGCAATTGCTATGATTCTACAGCCCCGGCAATCACCAGTTTAAGAAGACAGGGAGCAAGAAGAAAAATCAAAGTCCTGCACGAAGTTACAATTCAAATGAGGTCACTGGCAATTGTACAGTAAGAGATGATTTTGGAATGGAAAACTACCCAACATACCAATAAGAACCAAGCTTGATAAATTCTTATCAAGGGATTTCTAAAAGATTGTGAGGAAAACCAATTACCTTTGAATTACATTTTAATTACATTTTCTACAAACCCTTTGAGTGCTCTCTACACTTCAAGCAAGGTATTGCTAACTTGGCTAACTAGGTAGCAGCCAAGAAGACAACATGGTTTCAATACCCAAGCTCTAAGAGGCAGTAAAGAAGAAAAGGCTATGTCATCAAGTCTGCCCACTAGATACATTTGTTTTATGTCCTCATAGTTATAATGTCTCTGTGTGTTCTATAAAAAAGCTAATCTATCATTTATGAATAACTAACTTTCTTCCCACAAACACCCGGCTCTACAGTGATTAATACAATGTGATATTTGAAAAGGAAGACAAAGCAGTGAAACAAAATAACCCAAACCAACTACATTGCCAGAGGGTTGATCCAATTCATAGTGGCTATATCTACAGTTTCTGAGGCAATAACCCTTTACAGGAACAGAGTAGAAACCCCAAAGCAGATCTACACAAATCTAATCAACTGATATTTAACAAAGGACCACAGTAAATTCATTCATTGAGAAAATAATGGGTTTTTCAATAGATGTTACTTTAGCAACTGGACAGCCACATGTAAAACTAGCAAAATTAAACTAGATATTAAACTTACATCTGTCACAAAAATTCAAAATGGATTATAAATTGATTAACTGTTCTACAAATCGTCACTCAATTCACAATTAATGATTTTTAAAATAAGCAAAAATACTAGAAGAAACATCAAAGAAGATATACTGATGCCAAATAAGCCTATGAAAAGATGTTCTGAATTACTTGTCATTAATTATAAAGTAAAACAAAATGGTACTTACAATGTGAAAGACTTAGGAAACATTATGTGAGTAAAATAAGTAAATCACAGAAGAACAAATACTGCATAACCTCACATATAAAAGAGATAGGAAAAGGCAAATATATACAGACAAAGATTTATTTCTGAGGTTAATGAGGTTAAGTGGAAAAGAATTGGAGGGTTAATGAAAATGGAAATATCATATCATAGAGTTGCACAGCCAATTATATGAATTGTCAGGAAGTTGTACAGTATAAAAGATGATTTGGAAAAATTTGTAGGAGAGATATGAGGAAGTTTCAAATAGCCCAAGGAAAAATAGAAGCAAATGATAAAAATGTTCTACAATCATTTTGAAGTCCCTTCATCTATTGACAATAACAGAAAGAGAGAGAGAGAGGCAGAAAAACGAGAGAGACCGAGAGTGAATCAAAGAAGCTACTAAGGCTACTGATGTGCAATAAAAAAAGTCTAATGAAATTGATTTCTTGATTGGAGGTTTGTTACTAAGTGCTGCTGAGTTACTGGCATCTTGGAGTGACCCTGTGTGCAATCCAACAAAGCAATATTCGGGACTGCACCATCTTCACAATTCTTTTTACTGAGGCGTGACCCCAGCATGGCACACATTCTATAATCCCTCAAACACCTGTGAGATCCATCAACATTGATCATCTCTTTGTCCCTGTGCTGCTGTGTGTATTTGTCTATTGTTGTTGGGCATTGTGGTACACAGAGACCTTAAGTACAACAGAAAGAAACACTGCCCAGCCGTGTCACCCTCACAATGATCATGTTTGAATTCACTGTTGCATCCATCCTTCTCAATGGGAATCTTCCTCTTTTTCACTGTATTTTATGAAACATGGTAACCTTTTCCAAAGAAAAGGTTCATCTTCTGTTAATCTACAAATTGCATTTAATGAAGTATCCTCATATTCATTGTCCATCATATGCATATGAGAAGATTGGGAGCGCTATGGCTTGGGGCAGGTGTCCCTCAGGCCTCAAAGTGGTTATCTTTGTGGTTTAAGCACTTTAAAGAGATCTTATGCAGTAGATTTGCCCAATGCAATACATTCTTTTTTGGGGGGTTGGGGGGGAGGCATCACTGCCTCTGGTGGTTGTGGGCGCTACACAGTGCTGCTCCTGAGAGCTGCCGCTGGATTTGGACCGCCAAGCCCGCCAGCCGCAGTCCCACACTCAACCACTTATGCCACTGGGGCTCAGCCCTTGCAATACATTCTTTCATTTCGTGACTGCTCTTTCCAAAAGTGTTGATAACAGATTCAAATAAAGTGAAATCTTTTAAATTTCTCTCTCTCTCTTTCATATATATATGTGTGTGTATAAATTCACACAAATGTGTACATATGTATAGTGTTTCTGTATATATCACTTATGCATGTATGTATTTGTGTGTGTGCATGTGTCGCTTACTGCTATCAAGTCAATGCCAACTCAAGTGAGTTTACGGGACAGAGTAGAACTGCGCAGATGAGTTTCCAAGACTGCTTTTGTTTTTTTGTATTTTTTAAGATCATTTTATTAGGGCTTTCACAACTCTTGCTACAACCCATGCATTGATTGTATCAAACATATTTGTGCATATATTGCTATCATTATTTTCTAGTCATTTACTATCTATTGAGCCCTTGGGGTCAGTTCCTCTTTTTTTTCCCCTCCCTTTTCCCCACCACCCTCATGGTTCCTTGATAGATTAGAGATTGTTATTATTTTATATCTTACACTGACTGCTGTCTCCTCTGGTTTCTGTTGCTGTTCCTCCTGGAAGGGTGTATGTGTGTGTAGTTATGTGCCATTCATGGAGATCGGTAGCCCCTTCCTCCCCTTCTCCCCTACCCTTTTAGTATCGCTTTCCTATTTCTGTTCTGGGGCTTCACATGTCATGACCTTTATCTCTTACCTATATCTGTGAACATGTTCCAGTCCAGCCCAGAGTGGAAAGCAGCAACGGGGTCATGATAGTGAGGGGGGGTGGGGGGAGACGAAGCCTCAAGGAACCAGAGGTATATTGTGTGATCCATCAGTGGTCGACTGCACCCTGATTGACTCATCCTTTCTTCCCTGTGACCCCTCTGTGAAGGAACGTTCCATTGTCTACAGATAGGATTTGGGTCTCTACTCTGACACACATACCCCATTCTCACCAACACATTTTTACTTATTTGTTTTGCTTTGCTTTTTTATGAATTCTTTAATGCCTGTTATCCAGTCCCAATGACACCTCATGATCTCACCAGTTAGTGTGCTTCATCTCTGTGGGCTTGTTGGTTCACTGTTGGATGATCACTTATTTAACTTCAAGCCTTTAAGACCCCAAATTCTGTATCTTTTAATAGCCAGGCACCATCTGCTCTCTTCACATTTGCTTATGCAGCCATTTTGACTCCAGTGATCGTGTCAAGTGGGAGTTGGGGAGTGGTGGTGGGGGTGAGGAGCATCACAAAATGCCATTTTATTAGAGCAAAGTGTTCTTATATTGAGAGAGGGTATGAGCTGAGGTTCACGGCCCATCTGCATCCTCAATGAATTGCCTTATAAATGTATGTACATAGACCAATACCTCTATTTTTATGGATTATATATTTACCCAAATACTAGCCTCTGCTTACACCTCTATCTATAACTTTGTTTCCTAGAGCCTCCTCCTCCCCCACTATCATGTCCCCCCTTCTTTCTCGTCTTAGTACTTCCTCTCAGCTAGAATTCTGTTGCTGTAATACCCACCAGATCTCTACAATCTCCTAGATGTTGGTTTAATTTCCTAGTTGTTCCACTATCTATGGTATTGTTTGCTCATCACACATACTCACCACCCTCCACCAGACTGTAACTCTTAATAGGGCTAGACCACACAATTTTTTCTCTTCAGAGCAGCAAGTGGTTTCCAACTGCTGGCCTGAGGGTTAACAGCTCAATGCACTACTACACCATCAGGAGCCCTATATATGTATAAGTACATATATGTATGCATGTATACTTATATGTGTGTGTTTATATACACTTATATATGTATTTATATATGTATTTACCCATACAGATTGAATAAGTATGTGAAAGATACAACCCTGACGCACACCTTTACTGATACTAATCCATGTAGTATTTTTTGTTCTGTTTATACAACTGCCTATTGCTCCATGTGCAAGTTTCACATTACAATGAAGTGTTCTGGAAATCCCATTCTTCTCAAGGCTATCCATAATTTTTCCTGATCTACCAATCAAATGACTTAGCATAGTCAACAAAATACAAGTAAACATCTTTCTGGAATTCCGTTTTCAGCCAAGATCCATCTGACTTCCGTAATGATATCCCTTATTCCATGTTCTTTTCTGAATCTGGCCTGCAACTCTGCAGCTACCTGACAATGTACATTCATGGATTATCTCTACCAAAATTTTACTTGCGTGTAATATTAATGATTTTTTTTATCTAATTTGAGCATTATATTGGCTCACCTTTCTTGGCTACCAGTACAAATATGGATCTCTTCCAATCCGTTGGCCAAGTAGCTGTCTTCCAAATCTTCTGGCATATGTGAGTGAGTACTTTCAGTGTTTTAATAGCTTGGATTTCTTTCTGTGGGACTACTGGTTCTTGCTCAAAAGCTAATGGAATGTGGAATGTCAACTAGTGTATTGTTTCCATCTACTTTTGATGCTTCATCAATATAGCTGCATCATTCAATATTTTGAATAGAATCTCTCAATATTGCAACCTGAGACTTAAATTTTTTCCTGAGTTCTTTCAGTTTAAGATATGCTGAGCATGTTCCTCCTTTTTGATTTTGAGATATATACAACTATCATTCAAAGTGGTCCACCAAAGCTAGATATGAAGAAGTTGAAGAATTCTGTCAACATCCTCACTGTGAAATTGATCGAACATGAAATCAAGATGCATTCAAAATTATTGACAATTGGAATGCAACAATTGACAATTGGAATGCAATGTTGGAAATAAAAAGAAGTGACAGTAGTTGTACAAATATGACCTTAGGGCTGGGCCCTGGTGGCGTAGTGGTTGTGCATGGGACTGTGGCCCACTGGGTTGGAGGTTCAATTCCAGCTCCACAGGAGCAAAGGCTGGGCCTCCTACTCCCACCATCAGAGGGCAGTGAGGCCCAAAAAATGTGTATATATATATATATATATATATATATATATTAGTTTTTTAGTCATATATATATATGACCTTGGTGACAGAAACAAAGTCAGAACTCATATGATAAAATTTTGTAAGACTTCATTGCAAAAACATTTTTCAACAGCACAAAAAGGCTACTATACACGTGGACTTCTCCAAAGAGAACACAAAGAAATGAAATTCATAACATTTGTGGGGAGAGATGATGGAAAACTTCAATATTAGCAGCTAAAACCAAGCCAGAAACTGACTGTTGAGCAGACGAGAAATTGCTCATATGTTCAGGTTGAAACATAATAAAATTAAAACAAGTCCACCATAGCTAAATCATGATCTTGCTATCCCAACTGAATTTTGATTAACAAATCAAGTACAGATTCACTGCATTGAATAATAATGACAGAACACTTGTTGAGCTGGTGTGAGAGGTGAAAAGGGGCAGGGGGAATAATATCAAGAACATTTTTCACAAAGAAAGCAATACATCATTATGAAGACAAGAAAGAAAGATCAAAGTGGATGTCAGAAGAGACTCTGAAACTTGCTCTCCATCTTAAAGTAGCTAAGACAATGAGAGAAATGATGAAGTTAAAGAGTTGAACAGAGAATTTCATAAGGCAGCTGAAGACACCAAAGCAAAATATTGTAAGGGAAAGTGTAAAGACCTAAAGCTAGGAGATCAAAAGGAACATGCCCAGCATGTCTAATACTGGAAAAAAAGGAAAAGTTCAAACCTCATGTTGCAATATTGAAAAACACCATGGAAAATTGAGCCTTGGTAGACAGCGGTTATTGTTTTGACTGCAAACCAAGAGGTTAGAAGTTTGAAACTACCAGTCACTCTGCAGCGGAAAGATGAGGTTTCTATTTCAGTAAAGAGTGACAGTATTGGAAATCCACAGGGACAGTTCTACTCTGTCCTAAAGAGTCACTTTAAGTCAGAATGGACTCAAAAGCAGTGAGTTTGGTTTTCTGAGTTTATGAGCAAAATATTGAGTGATGGAGGAAGAAGTCAAAGGAGATGAGAATACAGAGTCACTGTACCAAAGGAACTAGTTGACACTCAACCATTTTATCCTATAGTACAAAGAGCCACTTCAAGTTAAAGTTAAAAGCACCACCACAGTACCTAACAATATCATATGTGAACATAATTGTTTTATGTCCATATGTTTTCTAAATCATTTTATTGGGGGTTCTTACAGCTCTTATCACAATCCAGACCTTGATCCACTGTGTCAAGCACTTTTATACCTATGTTTCCATCATCATTTTCAAAACATTTTCTTTCTTCTTGAGCCCTTGGTATCATCTCATTTTCTTGCCTCCCTCCTGAACCCTTGATAATTTATAATTTTTTCATGTCTTACACTGATCACTGTCCATATATTTTGTAGCCACTCATTAATCTTAAAATACTTAATAGGACTTCCTATCTCAAACGTTAGTGTGCATGATGATCCAAAGATAGATTTGTGAATTCTGATTCCCTTGGTACTACCCCCAAATATTATGAAACTTTACATTGGATGAGGCAGAAGTCGTTAGTCATACTACACTGTAAATTTAATGCCCTTAAAATAGTACCCTTTATATGGTAAAATAGCAAAGGTGTTACATATATGTATATATACATAAATATAAACATACATACGTATGATGGTTAAGGTTTTGTATAAAATTGGTTAGACCAGAATTCTTGGTGGTATTGAGTTCCAACTGACAGTGACCCTATATACGCCAAAACAAGACAATGCCAGGTCATGCACCACCCTCGCAATTACTTTTTATGTTTGAGCTCATTGTCAGTCACTGTGTCAACCCGTCTGGTCACTGGTCTTCCTCTTGCTCAATGTTCTTCTACTTTACCATGCATGATGTCCTCTTCTGATGACATGGCAAAGTAATTTAATTTGGAGAAGAATGAGACAAAGAATCTCCATTCTTGCCTCTAAGGAGCATTCTGGCTGTCCTCCTTCCAAGACTCTGTTATTTTGGCACAGCCCTCTGACCTATTGATCTTGAATTCATCAGTTCCTGCAACTACATAGCCAGGAATAGAATCCCAATTAAATGTTTCAAACTGAGTGAAAATACTCATTTGTTGCAGGAAATTTGGAAGACAGCTTTCTGACCAACTGACTGGAAGGGATCAAAAGAAAGCCACTCCAAATAACGGTGATCTAATAAGGCATAAATTAGAGAACAATATTATTAGTAAAATATGAAAGCACCATTGTGCTGCTTATTGAACAATGGTTACAGTAGCACATTATCAGGGAGTTTCCAGAATTCCTAACCAAACTCAGAAGATGATGCATTATTGCTGATGTCAGGTGGATCTTGGTCCATAACAGAGAATTGATTACTTATATTTTATTTACTACACAAAGACATTCAACTATGTGGATCATAACAAAACAAAACATAACAAAAGAAAGCACTTAGAAGATGGGAATTCCAGACACCTCACTGTGCTCATGTGAAACCAATACATGAATTAAGAGGCACTTGTTGAAGTCATACAAAAGAAATACTGCCTACTTTAAAAAGCAAGAAAAGTGTATCATGGTTGCATCCTCCCACCAAACTTATTCAATCTGTATGCTGAGCAAATCATCACAGAAGGTGGGCTAGATGAGGAAGAATGAAGAATTAGGGTTGAAGGAAGGCTTATTAGCAACTTTCCATATACAGCTAATGCAAAATTGCTTGCTTGAAGGGTGGAGGACTTGAAGCACTTGATGCTGATGAAGGTCAAGTACGACAACCAATGAATTACGACGCAATGTTATTGAAAACCAAACTCCTCACAACTAGACCAATCTAACACAATGATAAATGGAGAGAAGATGAAAGTCTTCATGTCTTTCCCAAATCTATAATCAATGTCATGGAAGCAGCAATCAACAGATCAAAATATGACTAGCATTGGGTAAATCTGGTGTACAAGACCTTTGTAAATGCAAAATGCTGAAAAACTCCCAGTCTGTGGATTCTATTTTTAAATGCTGAAATGCAAAATGTTACTTTGAGGACTGAGGTTCATTTGACCCCAGGCATGGTATTTTCATCACCTCAAGTACTTGTGAAAGTTGGAGAATGAATAAATAAAATCAAGAATGAAACAGTGCATTTGAATTATACTGTTGAAGAATATTGAAAGCACCACAGTTTGCCAAGAGAAGTACAGAATGCTCCTTGAAAGCAAGGCGCGTGAGACTTCATCTAAGGGCACACTACACTTATTATTAGGTAAGACCAGTTCCCAGAAAAGAACATGTTTAGTGAAGTAAAAGGGCAGTGAGAAATAGGAAAATGCACGATGAGATGGATTGACACAGTGGTGGCAACTATGGGCTTAGACCAATTGTGAGGAGGCCACAGTCCTCATCTGAGGATCACAATGAGTTTGAACCAACTTGATGGTACCTAACAACAGTATTCCACTGTGCTAATTTACCTGTTTTTATCCATTCTTCCACTGATGAGAATTCATTTAGGTGGTTTCCTTTATCTTGCTATTGTGAATAGTGCTGTGAGGAACACTGCTATGTACATAACTATTCAGCGACAGCTGTTACTCTTATAGAGTACAAACCAAGTAAAGGGACTGCTGCATCATATGATATTTCTATGCCCAGTTGCTTGAGGCCCCACTTTCCACGGTTGTTGAACAATTCTACAGCATAGTGTATAAAAGTTCCAATCTCTCCATACTCTCTGCAACATTTGTTATTTTCTGGGGTTTTTTTTTTTTGGGGGGGGGGATTTGTTATGAATGCTGATGTGTACATCATTATTTTTTTTAATTACAACTCTCAGCTAACGATCATGAGCATTTCTTCATGACTGCTGACTGCCTAGGTCTCATTTTTAGTGAGATTGTCTATTAATATCCTCTGCTCATTTTCAATGGAATTATTCAGTGTTTTTCTTGCTTCTTATTGATTTCAGAAATTCATCCCTTGTTTACATCATTGCCAAAATTATTTTTCTAGTCTGTGAGTTCTATTTTTAATTTTTTGATGAAGTCTTTTGATACACATTAAGTGTCCTATTATTAGAAGGTCCCAGTTATGTATTTTGTCTCTGCTATGTTTTTCCGTGTGCTTGGTAGTATGTACATAATCCCTTAATTGTATCCTTATTTCCTTATTGATTTTTATAGTCCTGAGTTTTACATTTAGGTCCTTACTCCATCTTGACTTCATTTTCATAATTGTATATTGAGTGGGGTTTGAGTCTTGTTTCTTCTGCAAATAAAAATCCAATCTTGCTAGCACCATTGTCTGAAGAGAGCTTCTCTTTACCATTTAATGTATTTTGGCCCTTTATCAAAAATCAGCTGTTGGTAGGAGAGAGATTATACTTCTGGATTCTCTATTCTGTCCCATTTTCAGTATTACACTGTTTGGCTAGTATGGAATTGAGGTTAGAAAGGAAAAGGATCCCTGGGTCTTGTTCTTCTCATTATAAAGTTGGTGATCAGTTTTTCTTTTGTTTTTTCATTTCTTTAAAGAATGAAGCTGAGATCTAGGTTGGAATTCCATTGCATTTATAGATTGCTGTGCTTTACACTGGATACTACTATTGTTTTGAGAATATTCTTATTCCGTTTTCTTTCATTTATTTACAACTTTTTGGTTTCTTTTGGTAGTTTTTTGTCATTTTCTTCACACAAGACTTTTGTTTTTCTAGTCAGATTTCCTTCCAATTGTTTCCTCATTTGTGAGGTGACTGTACGCCCCCGTGGTGTAGTGGTTACACCTTGAACTACTAAACAGAAGATCAACCGTTTGAAATCACCAGGCACTCTTTGGGAGAAAGATGGGGCTGTCTACGCCCATTACTACCCGACAGGGTCACTAAGAATCAGAAATGATTCCAGGACAATGAGTGCGGCTTCATTGTAAATGGTTTTTACTATTGCTGATTTTTACTTTCCAGAATAGAATACAATTGATTTCTGTATGCTGAATTTGTATCCTAGCACATTTCCAAAGCTTTCAATTATTTCCATCAATTCTCTTTCCAAGCTTGAGGATCCCCTATGTATACAATTAAGAAACCAAAATGACGCATTGCAATGGATAAATCTGCAGCACAAGGCCTGTTTAAAGTGTTGAAATGCAAGGATGATAGTATTAGAATTAGGGTGTGCCTGACCTAAGCAATGGTATTTTCAATTGTCTCATAAGCATGTGAAAATTAGATACTGAATAAGGAAGGCCAAAAAAAGTAATTGATGCAGTAGCATTATGGTGCAGAAGAATACTGAAGGTATGACGGGAGGGTCACAGGACAATCAGAGCTGTCTTAGGAGAAGAGTGGCGAGATTGCTCCCTAGAAGTGAGGCTTCATCTCATGTCCTTTGGACTTGTTATCAGGCGAGACTACTCCCTGGAGAAAGACATCATACTTGGTGAAATAGGGGACAATGAAAAGAGGAAGCCCTTAAAAACAGGCCACATCAATGGGCTCTAAGATAAGAACAACATGAGAAGAAGGCATAGAATGGTACAGTGTTTCCTTCTCTTGTACATATGGTCTCTACAAGTAGAAAATGACTCAACAGTACCTAATAACAAATGGATAGAATTACACTATCTTTAAATAAAGACAGTTACACTTCTTGTCAATTTGGTTGCCTTTGATATCTTCTTCTTGCCTTAAAGCTTTGGTTACAATTTCCAACATATTACTGAAAAAAGTAATGATAAATTGCACCTGTGTTAGACCAGGTAGTCTAGAGAAACAAATTCAGTAACACTCATCTATATATAAAAAAGAGTTTTATATCAGGCAGTAATTATAAGTCAAGAAGTCAGCCTACTCAAGGTTTCATAGTCTCATGCTGGTCCATATATCCCTCTTCTCCCTTACAAAGCCACATGCTGGTGACACAAAACAGTGAACCAGGAAACAGGAGGGTCACAGGCCAGTGGGTGCCACGTCACATCGCTACAAAGTTTGTGAAAACTTGGTAAGGCACCAACAGCTCTTAAGATCAAGGCAGAGTTCAAAAAGCATGAAGGTAAAGTCACAGATAAAAGCAAGGAGTTCCCAGTCTCCCCTGCTTATAAGAGAGCCACACCCCCAAGGAGGAATGATCAGACTCTGAACTGATCAGCAGGCTGGAATTCAACCCTAAACTTTCAAAAAACTCAAGATGACATCAAATCATCTAACTACCAACCACAACCGTGCTGTTAGGTCTGTTTAAGTCAGCTGGATCATCTTTTCTTGATACCTGTATAAATATAAATCTTTGTTGTCATTTTACTGTTTAGTGTGATTTCTTAAATGAGGTTTTTCCATTATCTTTGAGGTTACCTTATTATTATTTTCTTCCAAAGTTTTACAGTCTGCTCTCAGGTGTGAACTACTAGACTTCTTCTCCAATAGAATATTTTGCACTCTATTCCTCTATTACTTTATAAACATCTTCACTGCAGAATGATATTTCTTCCTCACCATTCTCAAACTTGTAATTTTGTTTTACTTTAAATGGTTTGATTTCTAGGTGGTCATGTCTTATATGCTATGCTCAGGTCAAGTTGCTGACTGCCATTGTTTCTCTGCCCAAAGAATTCCCCTTAGTGATTTTTGTGAGGCCAGTTTTCACATTTTTACAAATTCCTTTCATTTCTAATTACCTGGAAATGCTCTCCCTTATTTCTTACTCATATTTCAATGATAACTTTCTTTGATATAAGATTCCTGGCTGAGCCCTGGTGGCGTAGTGGTTGTGCGCGGGACTGCGGCCCACGGGGATGAAGGTTCAATTCCAGAAGTGGCTCCACAGGGGAAAAGGCTGGGCCTCCTACTCCCGCCACCAGAGGGCAGTGATGCCAAAAAAAAAGATTCCTGATTGGCACTTTTCCTCTCAACTGTTTCATATATATCATTCCATTTCCTTCATGCCTGAATGGTTTCTACTGGGGGAAAAAAAAATCTAAGCTAATTTTTATTGCTGCCCCCTTTTAACTAGCTGTTTTTCTCAAGCTGCTCTCATGACTCTTTCCCTGTGCTTGGTATTGGAAATCCTGACTATATTATGATGGGGCTGAGCCCCTGTGGTACAGTGGTTGTACACGGGACTGCGGCCCACTGGGATGGAGGTTCAATTCCAGCAGCGGCTCCACAGGAGCAAAGGCTGGGCCTTCTACTCCCACCACCAGGGTAGTGAAGCCCAAAAAACAACATAAAAATATATCATGATGATTTTCTTTTAGGATCTGTTTGGGGCTCTTAGTTTCTTGGTTTCCTTCTCTTTTATGATGTTAGCGATGTTTTTCCCCAGCCGTTCTTGGACTATTTTCTCTGTGTAATGTTTTGTCTTCCTCTTCTGGAAGGCCTGTTACATACAAACTATTCCTTTTGGTGGTGTCACACATAATTCATTGAATTTTTATTTTGTTTTGGCTTTGGCTCATAATTGACTGATCTTCTCATAGAGTAGTATCTAGAGCTATAAATCTTTACAAAGCAGAACTCTTCATCACTCTCCCACAGAGGCCTGGTGGGTTTGTGCTGCCTGTAGCTAGCAACCCACTAGCTGCTTGTAGCTAGTAACCAACCGTGCCACAAGGGCGCTTGTTTGCTTTCTGTACAGATCCTACATTTTTCATGACTCAGGTTATAGAGAGGAACACAAGTCAATCTATTAGCATGTACCTAATATATAAAAAATATAATATCATATAATATATATCAAACATATCATATATAAATATATATCATAAATATATAAATATAAATCATATAAATATCATATATCAAATATAATATCATATAATATAATAAAAATATAATAACATATAATATCATTCCAAGAAAGTCTATTTCTTGGTTTATAAAAGCTCTAACCACATATCAAACTAGACATTTAAGGAGTTCAATTATCAATAAGGTCATTTTCCAGATCATAGTGGAACCCAGTTTTGTATGGCATGTATTTATACCTTAGAATTCAGCCACATAAGCTACTGCCTAACCCAGAAAAATGCTAAGATTAACTTATTTTACTTATTGTTGCAAACAGAAAGTAAAACTAGAGGGTCAAAAAAGTGTTCCTGCTACCAAATTGGAACAAGCCAAAAAAAGGCCAAAACCTAACACAAAAGGAGCCCATATACTGAGATATATGTTGCATAATACATGTGAAGTGAATTCCATATCATGGCTGCACCCCAAGTTAAGGGTAAGTCAGAGTAAAATAAACTGACTGCCCTCCAGTCGATTCTGAATGGCTGACCTTCCTCGTAGGAGCCCAATGCAAAAATCCCAACATCCTCAGAGCTTCTCTGTAGGTAAGTAAGAACAGGTGCGTGTATTTCTTCCTTAGTCTCACTTGAATGCAAGGAACAAGAAAACTAGTGGGTGTATACTTAGGTGCTAATCACAAGTTTGACCATTCAAACACCAGTTACTCAGAAATGAAGATGTAAACGGAATTCCATACAGTGGCTGCACCCCTGTTGTAAGGGTCTTCAACTTAAATGACTACAGGAAGTCCCCAGGTTATAAAAGAGATTCATTCCTAAGTATTTGTTAAAGTTTACTGTGTCAGTAAATCACAATAAAACAAACTCACTGCAATTTGCTACCAGAAAGGCTCAAAATCTGGGAAATC
The DNA here is from genome assembly GCA_004026705.1 of Nesogale talazaci. Classification (NCBI taxonomy): domain Eukaryota; kingdom Metazoa; phylum Chordata; class Mammalia; order Afrosoricida; family Tenrecidae; genus Nesogale; species Nesogale talazaci. The sequence continues at coordinate 88,740 of PVJH01007268.1, forward strand.
CTATGGGACTGTTTGATTGGATAGCTATGGGTTTAGGTTTATGCAAAAAGGCTTCAAGACATTTCAATAGTTTAAAGGCTGCACATGCAACAAATGAAAAAGATTGTCATAAAGAATTTGTTGCAAATAGGGACAAGGTTCAATTATTTCAAAGTGAGGACAAATCTACATACCATCAAAGGGCAAAACCAAACTTAGTTCCCGGGTTGCTGTATTCTGAAACTATAAACAGAATTAGCAAAAGCTTGAACATATAGGTATCCATGTTTAAATTACCTTGCTCCAGTCTAAAACATAGGGAACGTCTTGCTGCTTCCATCTCAGGAGTTGGATTATCCAGGACATGTCTACACCACTGCAAAGGGCTCATGGAGTTCTCTGAAGAGAGAAATGTCTTTGTAGAGCTAGTATACAACCTTAAAATAAAAGAAAGAAACATGCACTATAAGTATAGTATAAGCATATAAAAATTTACTCTCTTTTGGAGAAAACAAAAATATACATTTAAACAAGTCTGTTGAAATTAAGTGCCCAAAATTATCTTAAATGAGCTAATAGCCCCAAATAAAGAGGTGCAACTTGTTAAATGTACTCAAGCAAAATGTAAAAGTATGGAAAATATATACCATGCTAAAACTGACCAAGAGAAACTGAAGTTGCAATAACAGTAAGGGGTCCTAGTGGCTCATTGGGTTAGATACTAGCAGTTACTAGCAAGGTCAGTGGTTCAAAGTGCCAGCTTCTCCACAGGAAGCAACGAGGCTGACTGCTCCTGCAAAGGGCACCGTCTTGGAAGAAGCGCTGTCTCGCATTGCCAGTAGTTGGAATCATCTGCAAGGCAATGGATTTGGGCTGTGGTTGGGAATGAGTATTAGCAGTAATGTAGATTTCTGAACAAAAATTACCAGAACTAAAACAGATTATTTAGTATGGTACAGAGGCCAATCCACCAAGACAACAAAACAATCCTAAAGTCAGTCTGAATAGGTTTCCCCATAACAGAGCCTCAAAATACCCGAAACAAAAACAGAGCCAAAAGAAACTGTTGATAAATCACTAATTATAGTAGGATGTTTCAATAGTTTTTTCTCAAAAAAAAAAAAAAAAAGCAAGTAGGAAACCATAATGGATATAACCACTATCAGCAAATTTGACCTCCATCTGCAACAGCAGCATTTGTGTTAACTATACATGCAGTGTCTAAGAAAATAGACCTTATATCATCCAAACAACTCTTAATTTTGAAGGATTTAAGTCATACAAACTATGTTCCCTAAGTACAATAAAATTAAAGTGTTAATCAATGATAGATACCTGGAAAAATCAAAAGATTTGGACACTAAATAACTCACAGATCAAAAACCAAAAGAGCAATCTGCATTCTGAAGTGAATGTGCATGAAAAACACAATGTGCATATAAAAACATCCAGATGACACTACAGCAGTGGTCACAAAGACACTCATAGTGCAATATATGAAGGAAATGTCTTTGAATTTTAAAAAAGAATGGTCTCAAATCAATAGTCTCAGTTTCTATCTTCAGAATCCAGAACAGGAGAAATTAAACACAAAGTAAGCAACAGAAACAAACAAGAGAGCAGTTCAAAAAAGCAACAGAGAAGATGAAAGAAATCAAAATTTATTATTTGATAAGATCCATTAAATTGACAGATTTCTAGCCAGTCAGATTAAATGAAAGAAAAAGGAGATAGAAATTATCTGTATCAGGAACAGAGAGAGGCCATTGCTACAGATTATCTGGGGTACTTTTGTAATCACAAGAAACTACTATGTACAACTTTATGCCAACTCCACACAAATTAAGAAGAATAGCTCTCACACATGAAGGTTGTAGCTAAAAACTTGGTCATAAACAAAATTTTACAATAATTCATTGGTGGATTCTCGCATTTAAGGAAGAACTAATACTTAGTTCTAAAAAGTCACTTCAAAAAATTAAAGAGGAAAGAAAACTTCTCACTTACTTTTATGATGCTACCATTTAACCTTATATCAAAACCAGACACTGGCATTACAGGAAAACTGCAGAACAATATCAGCATGAATATAGATGTAAACTGACTAAATAATATTTTACCAAATTGAATAAAGAAATATATTAAATGAATAGCTACTCTATCATTAACAAGTAGGATTTATCCAAATTTAAAATTGGTTAACACCTAAACATAATATAATTAACATACATATTAATTGTTATGCAACAAAAATCATATAATCTTAATTACACACCAAATAAAGCACTTCATATTTACACCTGTTTAAAAGTGACAACAAATTAAAAATAGATCAAGCATCTACAAAAATAGCTCATCCCTAATGGCGAAAGACTAAATGCTTATTTTTAATGTCTACTTAGAATAAAATCTGGATGTCCTCACCATTTTTATTCAATACTTTCATGAACAGTCTAGCCTGTCCAATCAGACAAAAAATAAAATCATCCACATTTAAAAAGTCGGTCTATATTTAAAAATGGCATATTCATGTGTATAATAAATAGTATCTAAAAGACAGCTACTAGAATGCTTGAATAAAGTTAGCAACAAGATTGAAAATTACGTTATCAATATATAAAAGTCTATTGCACCACCAGGTTTTTTAATTTCACATTTACAACACTGTAAAAAATGAGCACAGGAAGCACTGAAGGACGTTGCTCTTAGGTGCCGTCCATACGGTTCCACCTCATTGCACTCTGCATCCAACGGCACGGACACGCCCTCACCGGAGGCCAGCCTCAGTCATTCTCATGCGTGAGCGTATCACTGCAGCCACTGCGTCAATGCATCTTAGTGAAGGTCTTCCTCCACAGGACGAGTAGGATGACGTTCTCCAGGAACTGGGCTCTCCTGAGAACATGACCAGAGTAGCTGAGACTGAAGTCTCATCATTCTTGGCTCTAAGGAGCATTCTGGCTACACTTCCAAGGCAGATCTGTGAGCTGTTTTGGCAGTCCATGGTACTTTAAATATTCTTCACCAGCACCAGTTGTTGCATTGATTTTTTTTCGGTCTTCCTTATTCAATGTCCAACTTTCACATGCATATGAGGGGAATAAAAATACCATGGCTTGGGTCATATGTACTTTAAAAAAGTCTTGTGCAACAAATTTACCCAATGCAATGTTTCCTCTGATTTCTTGACTGCAGAGTCCATGACCATTGATTGTGGATCCAAACAAGATGAAATCCTTGGTAACTAATCTTTCTTCATTTATCATGTTGCTGCCAGTTGTGAGGATTTTGGTTTTGCTCACATTGAGTTGTAATCCACACTGAAGGCTGAAATCTCTTATCTTCATCAACAAATGCTTCAAGTTCTCTTAATTTCTATCAAATGAAGTTGTATTGCAGGTTGATGATAAGTCCTACTCGATCCTGATATCCTATTTTTCTTCATACCTGTGGTGGCACCACAAAAAAAAAAAAAAAAAAACAGAAAAAAGCTCTGCTGAGCAGAGCTTTTGTAGTGTGCATTTTTCCCACTAGGCAAGCATCCAGCAATTAGCTCTGAGTTAGTGCACCCAGTGGTGTCTCCTGGGAAGTTTCTCTGGCCACAGTGAATTTTTTTTTCAGTAAAGGTGTTTCCTTCAAACTTCATGTCCTGTGATGAAAGATTTAAGAGAACAGCGTGCAGCTGTGAAATTTTGTTTCCACTCAGGAAAAATGCCACAGAAACTTTTGTGATGTTGGGCATAGCTTACAAGGACAGCGCTATGGAAAAACTCAAATGTACCAGTGGTTTCTCATTTCAGAAAATGTGAAATGTCAATTGATGATAAACTTTGCTCTTGAGGTCTGTCAACTTCCCAAAAGGATGAAGATAGCGACTTTATTCCAATAAATCAGACTGTTAATCAAGCTTTCTATTTAAATGTTCTGAAAAGATAGTATAACAGTGTATGACCCAAAAAAGCCTGATTTGCCGCAGACACTGAGGGACTGGGCAATGTACATGCAGCCATCTCAGTGTGTTGTTTTCGGCAAAAAACATCATGCCTCTCTTGTTTCACACCTACTCACCTGAACTTGTTCTGTGGGACTTCTTTTTATTTCCACAAATGCAGAGGGACATGAAAGGACAGCGATTTGACATCAGAGAAGAGATGAAGAAAAAACAAGGGAGTGGTGTCAGCCACCTAAATAAATTTTAAAAATGTTTCCAAGAATGAAGTCTCAGATTTGATAAGTCTTAAGTGCAATGGAGAGTAGATTAAAGATAATAAGGTTGTTCTGTAAATGAAAATTAAATACATAGCTTTTTTTGGGGGGGGGGAATCATCTGGGAGGCAGGGTACCCCTCTTGTATATTCTTCTTTTTTCCTTGCTTTGTTTCTACAACTGCCTCTTTTTCTATGTACAGGTTCTGCATGAGCCCAATGAAGTGTTCTGAAATCCCCATTCTTCTCAAAGCTCTCCATAGTTTGTTATGAGCCACACAGTCTAATGCTTTTGCATAGTCCTCCACTTCACACTATGGAGAGTTTTTGTGCTGCTTTGTGCTGGAAGCTATGTCACTGGTATTTCAAATACAAGTTGGGTCACCCAAAATGAAAAGGTTTTAGAGCCTTCAGACTAAGAACGGACTATCAAACAGGAGTATGCGGTCCACTTCAGAGGGATTGGCCACTGAAAACCTGATGGATAGCATTGAAACATTGCTTAGGGCTATAGCTTCCAAAAGTTTTGTAAGACCTATATACTTTAAATAATGAAACTGTTGAGAAATATTAAAGAATTAAATAGATGGTAAAATATAGTGTGCTCGTTGGACTATTAAATGTTGTCAAAATGTTTTTTCTCTATAAATTTACTTTTGTATTTAACACAGTGCTAATCCACAGGCTTCAAAAAGTGCGTGGAAAAAAGATTACTTTTAATTTCATTTTTCCATGCACTTTTTAAAACTCCCTTATATATGGACCAGGATCATCGTAGCTACACACTGAACTGTGATCCAAATGGTCACAGTTCAAAATCAGCAGCCACTCTGTGTGAGAAAGAAGGGACTTCCTGTCCCCATAAACAGTCACAAACCTGGAAACTCACAGGTGCAGTTCTACCCTGTCCTACACTATGTGTCGGCTTTGACTTGTTGGCAGTGGATTTGGTTTTATCATTTAAGTATGAAATACAAATTGCTTTGGATAGCCAACAACTCTAGGAGAAATTGCCACTAATAGGCTTTATTATAAAGCTATTATATAATAAAAGGGTGGTTAGTATAACATAAAGGAGTCATGATGCCATAATAGTGCAGCACTTAGTTGCTAACTCAAAGGTTTGCAGATGTAAACCGACTCAATACCTCTACAGGAGAAAGATCTGCCTGTCCATTTTCATAAAGACCACAATGAAGAAGACTGTGGACAGTTCTACTCTGTCGCATGCACATCTTTGTAAGTCAGTTCAATTCTTACAGAGGTCTTTGTAAGCCAGAATTAAATCAATGATACTCAGTAGCAGCAACAAGGGTATAGCATAAAAATAAAAAGATTAATGGAAAGTAATAGATAATTCAAATACAGAGCTAGACATAAAAAGAGCAGAGGCAAAAGTGCAAAAGATAATTCAAGGGAGAAAAAATAATATCTTCAATAAATGGTACTGG